>JAEAOA010002357.1:0-97500 GCA_016746295.1 Potamilus streckersoni
CAAAATGGCGGTAATTGAGTATCGTCCGGAATGACTTGTAGTTGTTCGCGTGTAAAACCACGCTGAGGTGCAGTTGAATCCAATCTGTAGATTGGAGGTCTACCAGTTGATCGCGTTATGGTTGAAATTTTATGCGTAGTAACACTCCATATAGGATCAGTAGCTCTTCTTTTACCACCTTCAAGCTCTCCTGGTTCGTATAAATATCTCACAGTAACATCACCGAGAAGTGGCTGAGTGCTAACCCGCTGTGGTTGTTCGGGAATATATTCTTTTTTTATTGCAATATTTGGTTTCATATTAATAGTTCGAGTAATCTCGTTATTTAACGCTGCAACTACACTCGGTAACCTTTGGACCCATTCACGAGATCGTTTTTCTTGGATGAATTCTTTTGCATATTGATATCCAAATAACCGTTCTGCAAGAGTTCTATTAAATCGTTCTACAATTGCCTGATCACGATGTAACGCAGTATGTCCCCGTCGTATTGCAACATTATGAGTTTTCATTGTTGATAGAACAGCACCTTGAAACTCTTTGCCAGGATCAACTTGTAATAGATTTGGCCATCTTAGAGGACCTCGTCGATAAATCCTTTCAAATGCAGAAGCGACTTCAGAAGCTGACTTTGTTTTCAATGGTTCTGCTTGTTTAAATCGACTCGCAATATCAACTACAGTTAGCGCGTATTTGTAACCATGGTCATGTGGTAAAAACAATAAATCAGCCTGATGAACTTCATTGGGTACGGTAACATCAAAATGAGAATAATTAATTTGTTTAGGCGGTGGTAGATAAATTTGCCATATAGCTTGTTTGGATAACCAATCTTTTGCAGTGGATTTTTTCACTTTTGCAGCGTTAGAGAGTTTACTGATTGCTGCTTTACCCTTCCAGTATCCTTTCGGAGAATAATAAAAAGATTCCATACTATAAAAAACACTGGTATTTTTAATTACCAGCACCTAACACTAATTTGCCTTTCATAGCTGATTTGACCAACCATGAAGCCAATTTTTCTTTGAAGGATTTATCGGGAATAGCATTTAACGCATGAATTAATTTTGCATCCGCGATATGTCTTTGTTGCAAATTATTGCTTTTATATGCAACATCATGAGCATGACATGCCTTATCAATAGCATTTATCGGATACTCACCAGGCCGGGGCTGATTTTGATCATCAAGTCTGATATCTAATCTCGTTCCGGGACCACAGTAGCTATATCCTGGAAGGTGTTTTTCTCCGGGGTATTTTGCCCATGGGGTTCCGGGGAGTTTTCCAAGTTTTGCGGCAATATCACCTCCGAGTTGCTTTTTTTTAAAAATCGAAATTTTTTGTACCACATGTTACACACTTACCAGTAAGCGCTAGTCTATTGTTTTTAGTTGTAATGGTTGTCTGATCGGTTGTATCAGTACGCTGTTTACACTTAACACAATATAGATCCATAATTTATATATAGCGTTATGAATATAATTGATTTTTCAGCGACTAAAAGAAGAGAACCGGTAAAACACCATGCAGCGCTTCCGAATTCTGTCCGTGCCATTATAATCGGACCATCTGGATCAGGCAAAACACAATTGCTGCTTAATTTGATAATGCGATTTATGAAGTGGGATAAATTATATTTAGTTGCCCCATCCGTAGATGATCAACGGTGCTATGAAGTGCTAAAAGATTATAATGAAAATGCATTAGAAATTAAAGGTGAAAGTGTAATTGATTTTATTACTGATATTAATGATGCACCATGCTTAGATGACCTCGATGGAGACATAAACAATCTTGTAGTGTACGATGATGTAATGTTAGATAATCAAAAGAACCCTGCTAGAGTATTTTCCCGAGGTAGGCATAAAAACACTGACGTGATATATGTCACTCAACGATATACTCAAATTCCAAAAGTGATTCGCGATAACTGTAATATTCTTGCTGTATTCAACGGCGTTGATACACATACGCTACGAAATATTTGGCAGACATGGTGTTCCGATATGGACTTCAATGGATTTAAAAATTACTTTGGTCATGCTCAGTCTGTCCCATATGGATTTATAACAATAAATTTACACGACCCTCGGTCACGATATCGTATTGGACTTAATCAAATATTTGGTTAAATAATTTGTATTAATCAGCAGCAGGGGGAGGGTGAAATGACAACATATTTGCGACGTAGATGGCAGCAATTTGAGGGTGGTTATGACAATGTATTTGCGACAAAATCGCTAAGGCTCCATTTGTAAAATGGGGTCTTTATTTTTTTTTTGGTTAAAATATGAGATTTCGTAGGAAGGTTCCATTTGGCATTCTGAGGCTTTAATCGAATTTGTCGCAAAAATTTGTAGGGTTCACCCTTCCTGCTGCTATTCTTAAGATTCTATAATAACGGATCATTTATAACACTTCAAGTTATAAGCCAATATATATATATATATATATATATATATATATATATATATATATATATATATATATATATATATATATATATATATATATATATATATATATATATATATATATATATATATATATATATTGTTACGTTCTAGGCTTGTACGAAAGTAACAATATATCAATATAAACACACAAGAGCGAAGACAACAAGCTTTGTAAAACTGGTATATATTTATAATTCTTTGTAAAGCAAAAATCCTATATACCTTGATTTCTTTCATAGGAATCTGGAACAACTATGTGTATATATGAGAATTAATTACTAGGTCGTCATGCGAGTGTGACTGCTACGCACGAGCTTATATAACAACGATTCAGTGCCATCAGTTTTTGGCGATGCGTGCTTAGTCGTGACGGTATATGGGTTGGTGCGTGCAGGCAAGGCGATGGGTGCCATTTACTCGCGGACCTGGCTTCGGAACTCGGTAGAGTACAAATTTAATTTCTCTAACCTGTATGATAGTATTGTTTGTATATATATATATATATATATATATATATATATATATATATATATATATACATATATATATATATATATATATATATATATATATATATATTTCATATGTTAAAAACATTAATGCCTGACCTATCCAGATTTTCAATCGTCGCAATCACATAATAATCAGCAAAATACTTTTTCTAAACAAGATACAAATGTCAAACCTATAAAGCTCAAACAATTTTATTGCGCAAAAAAATATATGGCTTTGCCCATCTAAGCCCACCCACTTTGACTTCTTTATATGTTGCATTGAAGCAAATATATAGTTTGATAGAAATGTTATATTTAGATATGTTGAAATTTTAGTTAAAATAACGGTAAAACTCAATCGAAAAAAAACATTCGTTCATATAAAGCATATCTAAAACAATTACTCATAACTTTACAGCTGCACTATCTCTTTTCGTCATCGTCTCCTCAACCCACACATACTGGCTGAAATCGACAGTAATGCATAATGACACTTTAAACAAATACCCAGATTTTTATAGTTGTGACTAATACAACAAATACGCAGTTGGCGACACAGCTGGGAAAAACTGACTTAATTTTATATCTTTATTGCAAACATATTTTTGTAATACTTCTTAATTTCTCTACTGATATTTTCCATTCGACTGGGCGTGCCTGGCCTTATGTGAGGGACATCATGGGAGTGCAGGAAATATGCTGTCTCCGTGTGTTTGCTGGTCCATTAGCAAAACATCTCTCTCTCTCTCTCTCTCTCTCTCTCTCTCTCTCTCTCTCTCTCTCTCTCTCTCTCTCTCTCTCTCTCTCTCTCTCTCTCTCTCTCTCTCCATTTCTATCTTCGTTAGCAAGATACTAATTTGCTAGTTAGGGTGTGATAGCCAAGGACATGGAAACAAGTATTCATACTAATACATTAAATATATACTTAGAGATTAGATATTACTCATTAATCAACGATTTCTTTTGACAAAGAATTTTAAATGAAGCCACTTAGGATTCGTACTGACTGTGTAAATGTAGTGATATTATTCACTGCAACTTATTGTTTGAGGTAAAGGATATGAATGATAAAGTCTCACCGTGGTGATCAATATCAGTTTTATCTTCATTCATCTGCATCTTTTACATGTCATCGATGACTTCACATCGGAAATTCTCCTCTGAACGCCTTGGCTGGTAGACTCAACTAGAGCTGGGCAGCTAGATTTATATGTTTGAGTGTAATCAGCTTAAGGCTATCAAATTACACGAATCAATTGCACAATTTTGCACATCCGACAATTTATATACACAAAGCAGACAATAATCAAGTACAATAGTTATTTCGTTGTTTTTGTTACAATTATGTCTATGAAAGAAGTGCCAAGTGTTTTTATTTAAGTTCAGTTGTGTGACTTATGGAGGGTATTTCAATGTAATGCTGCCTGGGGTATATTGAAGTGGGCACTTAGCTATAATTTAGGATGAGATATATGTATAAATACCACGTTTCAGCTAACAAAAGCTCTATGCAAAGACTGTGAAGCTAGGTCACTTTTATATTTCGACATAGAGACTCTGGGTTGAGGAAAAACAAGAGAAAGGTACATTTGTTACAATTTACAGATAAAATCTGGTACGTATATATATATATATATATATATATATATATATATATATATATATATATATATATATATATATATATATATAACCTCTATTATCAAATACACGTATGATAAAAAATATAAAATATTTAATACTTTTCGGCTTTATTTTAATTCATATGTTCATCTATAATTCAATTCATATGTTCATCTATAATCTAAAGTGCGACCAATGCATTAGTGGTGGTGTTTGCCACAGAGTACGTCGTTAGTTATTTAAATGTGTATGTACGTACGTCAGTCTGACTCTTCTTATACCTCATGCTTTTTGTTGCTTTTATAATTCCATGTATTGCAATTAATTGCTATGTCAATGTCTGCAAGATCAGCACCACCAGTCCAATAAGAGAGAGAGAGAGATTTAAATTGAGAATACATACGTAGAAGTTATGTAATTTCATGCACCAATGTGTTATATATAACACATACATATGTGTGTATACGTGCGTGTATGTGTTGCACTAAGGACATCAATACAGAGGTTATTAATAGTTTTCTTACCTTACCTATCCTTGATAAAATCCTTATAGCTTGTGGGAGAAGCTGTCAACTGGGAGTGACATGTATGGTTTCAGTTATTATAAAAATTTAGAAGTTCTAGACACTTGTGTGTATGTACATGATAAGTAAAGATTGATATGATGTTATCATTTCTCCACTAATTTATAAAGCCAGATCGGTTTTATATATCCATATATAACTGAGGATATAATTAACAAGTAATAAATGGGGTGTATTAGTGACTAGAGGACTTCTATGCTAAAATAGTGCGCTTGCCCATTATGGACAATGGAAATTGAATATAGGAAAATTTAACATGTGTTGGACTATAGCGCAACAAGGGAAAGTTTAACATAGGTTGTGACTGACTGTTCAAGAGAATTGACGTCATGGTATTGGACACTGGTAACAATGTTGCAAGTGGCAAACCTCAATAAGCGTTACTTTAGGGGCAATAGAAACATATACATAGATCCGGTTAGCCTTGAAAGGGCTGTTCGTTTAGCTCCAAATGCACCTCGTTAATGCTGGCACCTCCCAGGCAGTTATCACAAAAATAACGGCTGTTCCAGGTCTGATCATAATTGACAATTATTCTTGTTACCGTATAGGCGGGTTGAGTGGCCTCATTCCAATCTTCACTTTTTAAGATAGTGATGTCTTCCATATATCGTTTATTGTGAAGACGGAGATTACTGCCCACGCTCTCTACCTAACTCCCCTTCCAAATTTTCTGTCTGGATAACAAATAATCTTGGTACTGGGAATGTTTGTTACTGCCGTTGTTCTGGCTGTGGTAACGGTATTTGCTGTGGAAGTGTTCTCTACTCATGCTTCACCTCACACACAGGTCTAGTATGAGATGAGGCATGCCCTCTCTCTCTTCTTTTCCTCTTCTTTTGAATTATTTTCTTCCTCTTCTTGTATCCTAACACTTTCTGTAATGGCATCCATAACAAGCTCGTCTATGAGGCACATGCATACTCTATGTGCATTTGGAGCTCAAGCAGTTTTTTAGTCTACTCATGTTGTCTCCTTAACAATGGGTAGCCAGACTTTCCCACAGGGTAGGGTCTTCTTCTTCGGAAGGAGAATGAGAACTCTTTTGTGTCCACACTACAGTCCACAATACCTTTATCTGGCTCCTGTTGATGTTACTATAGCTGATATTGCTTTTATCTATGCTGTTTCTGAAACGTTTACTTCTAGGTCCATTCTTCTTGCTCCATCTTGATTTGCTCTTTAAACGCCTCATTTATGAGGTCATGGGCTATTTTTAACATCCTGTCTCTTCATGATTGAGTATCAGATTTTGCCTCTCATGATGTAAATTCACATAAGATTCATTCAGCTTGGCTACAATAAACTTGGACTGACGAGGGTTTTAGTCGCCTAGTGTTCACTGATAGGCATTTTGCGACTGGTTGCAGCCCCAGGCTGGGCGGCAGTCTATTTAAGGGGACGCATGGCCCCAAGCTGGGCTTTACTGGAATAAACGTGTTATCGAACATGATCAAGTTTAAAATCTTTTCAAAAGCTCATTTTGTTAAATTCGGATTTATTACAATAAATCTACATGACCCAAGATCCAGATATCGTATAGGTCTGGATACATTCTTTGATTAATTATATCAGCAGACAGGGTAAACAACAAAAATTGTGTGACCCGACGAGTAAAAGAGATGCATAAAAATGTGAAAATGTCAGCGACAGAGATACACAGATGAGTTATCCCTGACGATTTATTGTCCGTTCAACTGTATTGAGATATATTCGATTAGAGGCTTCGGTGTAACGTAATGACCTTATTTTTCAGCCTCTGTAGGAACCTTTAATATTTGCTCACGGACTCGAGTTAAACGTTGTAAGGTTCAACCTGTCTGCTGCTAGTTTCAAACAATCTTGTAAAATGAACAAGCTGTGATTTAAATTAAATGTGATCAATAAAAGGTCATGAAATAAGTCAGATCATTATTTATTTTGATTGTACATCCCCTTTGTGTTTTTCGTACGTTTGATTTTCCTAGAAAGTTCAAAATATCACCAGTTATCACACGGTCCCTTCTGCATGAAATGTTTAGCAAATGTGTGTAAAATAGGTTCTTACTTTCCATTTTTAATATAAAACAAACAATTTGTTACTAGGCTGCACGTAAATTTAGAACGGTACATTGATTTTGCAGAATTTAGTGATTGGTTAGTGGCCTACATTCTTCTGACGAAGAATTATTCTCAACTTTTCGAGTAATACGATTTATACAGACAAAGAGCGTTACTTGAGAGTAACAAATGTGATCATCGATTGTTAAACATTGATATCAAGTAAGATTTGGAGCCCAGAATAGTTAATGAGAGAGGATGCTTCTATGCCATAAGTCTTCCGCCATAGTAGACTTTATTATTCTTTACTATTAGTTCGGTTAACACTTTTGAGTCCGTTGCTACATAGCGTGGTAGGTGACAGAGCTTCAGAAGAAGCTTGGGTGAGGGTTAGCAATGTCGTTCTTTTAAACACAGACTTACAAGCCAGTACTGTAGACTTCACTCTATATCAAGTGGTTAGTCTTTGTAATTGTATCTATATACAATTAAACATCGGCATACTGCCATATGAATTAATCAGACACACTCTATCAATAGCCGTCCATCTCAATTGTTCTACTATGGGTTTTCACTGCAATAACAATTCAACCATTATCACGTTTCAAAGGTATGAAAACTTTGAACGAAACCCGTGATACATCCGATGGAATAAGTTACGAGTATTTTAATAATCTACAGGACCCATTGTTGTTCGATATAGTAAAAAGGAAAAATGTAGTGTTTATATATATATATATATATATATATATATATATATATATATATATATATATATATATATATATATATATATATGTAAATATATATATATATATATATATATATATATATATATGTATATATATATATATATATATATATATATATATATATATATATATATATATATATATATATATATATATATATAGAATTGTAAGGATGTTAATGCGGTTGTGTTTGGTTACTATCGTTCTGCTAATTTTTTTATTATTAGAAGATTAAAAATTAGAGAAAATAATTGTTAACATTGACGAAAGTATGCAAATATTGTCAAATGTATAATGCTAAATAGTTAATGTACCTCTAATCTAGAAGCAGCACACATATGTGTATAGGAGCATATATTTAATGGATTTATAGTTGAGTCTCAATTTTCATATTCCATCCCAATCTCCTTTACTAAATAAACTTAAATTTGCATTCAAAATTTTTGTCGTGACGGCGTTCATTGTCGATCAAAGACCAATATAATTTGCATATATCCTTCCAAGGTGTTTTTGTAGTGAGCTTTCGAACAGAATAAGAACCATAAAGTTTGATGTAAATACATTTTTCATCGTGTCGTACATTGATCGTGTCTTGGTGTTTTTTCTTACATTGTTAGAATAATTTCTCGCAGGATATTTGAATTAGTCAAATATGTTTGGTTTATTCAGTTGGTTCTGAACCATTGAGTTTTGTTTTTCAGCTGGTTCCATAACACTTGATTGTGTGATGGCCAGTTGGTTCCATACCACTGGATTGTATGATTACCAGCAGACTCCTTACCACTGAGCTGTGTATTGACTAATAGGTTCCATAGACTGTGCTGCGTATTTACGAGACGGCTTCGTACCACTGGACTATGTGTTTATCAGGTTGGTTCCGTACCACTGGCAAGTTAATTTCACTCGTGTACTAGCTTTCATGCTTGACGTACTTGGGTTCAGCAATTCTCTACAGTGATCAGAGATAAGACATTGATGGTTTCTCTTTTCACCAAATGCCTCTGGGCTATGCGATGACAATCTGGTTATGCACCACTGGTCTGTAATTGTTCTGTTTGTACTTGTTCTGCACCTCAAAACACCGACCCATGATTTTCAAAATGACCAAGTTTTGTTGATTTGTATTTGTTCCTTTCTTATTATTGATGAACATTTGGTGGTCATCATCCCATTATAGTAAACCGTGATTGTCATAATAATATAATAAGGCTTATGTATTTCCACCGAATGCTTAGGTAGTAATGCATTTCATTTTAGGTAATTGTTAAATTGTTTGGCATTCCTAACATAATGCTTCCTGAAATAAAATCCGTGGCGACTACACCATAGACGGTGACGAGAACCTGATCGTCAAGGTCCAAGGTTCATGAGGCGATCAACACCATCGGCCATCAATACATCTATTATTAAAGTCTGTATGAATTTAATACAATAGTATCTATTAGTGATAAGCATTATTACCTGAAAATAAATTCACTCTTATAATGAATTGTGAGGTAGCTAGCGAGATGGTTCCTCTGTTCGCTGTTACCAATATTACCGGAATAATCAATACAATAATATAGAAAATAAATAATAATATTTTAGTGAACCCTTTTTTTCTTCATGCTTTTCTTCTTTTGGTTTAACGTTAGGGTGGCATAAATGTTCAAATCTGGTAGAATCATTTTTGCAATGGTCTGCTATTTATCAATTCGTTACCTAATTACATATAATGCATCCAGAGACATTGATAAACCATCTCATAGTGTATCAGTATATGATACAAAATATTAGCTTCCTTACCCCATTGCATTGTGGAATAAACCAAAAGAAAGGAATATATCGTCATTGACTCCATAGTTGCTTTGGCTAATAAAGATGGTATATGCACGGCGCAAAATTGTAGGTGATCGGCTTAGTAATACCGATGGATAGGATAACGATCTTCAAGCGATGACTCTCATTATACAGCACTTAAATACATGATTTACACTGTATGAATTGTTAATTCTTCCATTGTTATAAAGCTGTTCTAATAATCATGCTGGTGTAATGGTACGCTGAAGAACTGGGAAAATGTTAATCTAAAGTAAAATACATTTATCTTCATATAAATAATATAAAGCGCAGTACATTGTCGAATGTGATAAAATAACATTTAGTGTAAATAGAGTAAATATAACCATCATTCTTTTCAAATATCCTCACTGTTTCAACCTTTCGTAAACATGTAGCATCAGAAATCCATTTGGGATTCAAAATATTATTTGTGGTCAACTGATCCTCTTCAAAAAGGTAAATGATTATGATCATCGCCCTTAGTCTACTGTCTCTCCTTCAATATGTGACCTTGAAGAGGCATTCATTTTATCTTGGATCTTTTATCCGGGAACTATAATCATCATTGTCGTCTACTCATCACTCAATCTGACCATTCACAACAGCAATGATCTACGTGAGGTTACTAAGAGGAACGGATTACCAGACGCACTGACACAAGTGCGAATTGCTGGGCATTATATATCGCAATATATACATTGAAGATATTTTAACATTCAACATTATTTCAGAGTGCCTCTTGCATGTAAAATACATCCTGAAGTCTTTCTGTGTCAATGGCACATTTCGCTCGTCCAACAATAAGATGACCTACCTATATTTTTTTCCGCTAAGTTTATCGATAATATAAAATATAAATTTTCAACCTTACCATATCTTTTTTTTGTTTCAATAAAACATCCCTTAAAAATGTATTAATCATAAGCGTTTATTTTAGTACATTGCAAGAAATCTTTTTAGTCCATACAATGTTTACCGCTTGCAGGATAGCGATCGGATTTGTTACCATTTTCCAAGAAATGTCACCGATGACAAAGAAATATTTTGATTTTGGATGCAGAACACATTTGCTGGAGGTGTAAGGTTACATTTTCATAGATAATACCGATCTTTGCAATATGGACACTGTCATGCGACATTTGTAAATGGCTGATGCGCCAGTTTCCAAGCGATGTGATTGCAAAATTGCTATCGCTGGTTTTATAGCAACCTATGCTTTTGCTTGCATGGAAAATTGTAAATGTTTTCATTTCCTTGAATTAGAGAAACGAAGTTAAGTTCTATTTCGATAATAACCTAACATTCCTGGATAAATATTTTATTAACTACATTTTATAAGTCTGATGCGTTTACTGATGTATGAAAATAAATCGGCTATAAAATAATAAATGGTAAACTATGCCATCAATGCAAATATAGGTCATCGCCTAACTTAGTGGCAAAACATTGACTCGAATAACCTTTCGCTTCTTTTCCATTCAAGTTTTAAAAATAAAAAATGCGATGTAATTTAAATGACAAAATAGGATCATCAACTTAATATATGTTATACTTATAAAGAAAAAGCATCAAATTCGTTGTAGTTCACTTACTTTATGTTTGACTATTTTTTGTTTTGTCTATCATTTCTGATAGATTTCAATTATTCCGATGTTGCTAGTCCTTCTATTGACCAATGTTTCAACAATTTATCCCATTTGATGCAGCCTAGGTTTTTTAATATGCAAACTAATATTGTACTTATACGCAATGTAGATTTATGCCATTATGTATGCTATGCAAAAATATTTCAAATTAGATTGTTGCTGATTGTTGTCAAGCGTATTTCGTTCAGTAATTATATTGATTGGTCAAAAAATATAGTACAACAATGTTAATGCACATATAAATGTCTACAAAAGTAAACTCTGATTGGTTGCGTTTAGCTGTATCCTAACTACTATAGATGCAGCTGGATAAATGTCTTAAAACACGAACCATCAAACACAGTAACGTTTTCTGCAATGATTTAAATATGTTTTGACAATTAACGCCATGAACCTTCACGACCGATAAACGTATGATGAGAATTTAGATTTTAAAATATTTTAGTGCCTTATTGCTAGCATGTTGATGCGTATTGGTCCAGTTAAATTCAATTTTATTCTCCAATGGTTGACAACACACACACATATATAAGTAGTGTTAGAGGTTTAATTTTCTTTTGACTACATCAATGAATATCAGTTCCACCTTTTATTTTACATCCGCATTCCAACTTAGGAAGTGACTCTATACATGGAAACTTCCATACAAGACGTCCTTTCTCTAGAAAGTCCTTCCCTGGAGTATTTACAATTCAGGTTCCTATCCCTCATGAAGATTCGGAAACCATCTTCGTACAACATACGTAACACTTTCAATTTATCCGATACTCCCCTCCCGTGCAATTCTATCTGCATCTGCTTCACTGAGCGTAGAGTCCCGGAGTGCACCATCTGAGGTAAGGTATTCCATTCAAAACCTTCTATGTCAATTTTCAAAATGTCTATTGTTCTCTGAAAGAGAGCGATTGCAAAGGATCAATAGAATAAATACGAGACAAAACATGAAAATCAATTAACTTAAAAAAAGCCTTATGCCACTACAGTGTACCTTAGCCCTTTTAATATGATGATCTAATAATAAACCATGTTAGCCTGAAAAGTTGGGTTGATCTTAAATGTGAACTGTCGACACATTCCAAGGTTTGCAATAAATATTATTCTATGTATACAAAGGATACAAAAATGGGCAAATGTGATGATAACAAATGGAAATATATAGCGAATCAAAACCCGTACTTTGTAATTATATTGATCTTTCAAACTAAATTGTCAGTTTTGCGATGCTTATCAAATAATAATAATGAAGTTTTATTGACTTATTTAAATAAGAAACATAATCACTTTTTTATTTATCAGTTACAGGTAACAATATATGTTATATACAAAACTGAGGTGCTATAAACATTTATTGATCAGCCGATGCTATTTGTATCATTGCTATATGTTTTTGCATGTGTATATAATAATATAATTTGTCTTATGATATATTTACGCTGATTCAAGCGTTACAATTAACTTAGGTGCTCAATAATTTTCTTAACGGATAATAAATAGAACATATACCTCGGTGTGATTGAGATCGCGTCGTATTTGTTCTAAGGTTCTCATTTTCCACTGATCTGGTAATACCTCATTTGTCGCACTCAGGCCGATCATATAGAATGTGATATCCTTAGCATATGTGTAGGTTTCAGCTTTATCACGCATGCTGAAATGATATAAGTATTTTTAGATCTATATATTATATATTTCATAATGATATACTGAAATTTATCAGTTCGTGAAAATTGATTACGCCACAGGCAGAATGCAATATCAGCATATAATTTTTGGAAATGCTTATCTTACCCATTTAGAGATGTATGTATGTATATTATTTAAAATTTGAAAGTACAAATAAACCACACAAAAAACAAACACTTTATAGGTAAACTCATTATCATCAAATCTTCCAGCTTAATGCTGTTACACTCTGACGTCTGAAGGATACGACCGCTCCGAGATGTTGCTGCAGTAGCACACCAAACCCAGACAATTTTCACTGCATATATCCCCACGTGACATGTGTTAACGAAATAATCATCTTTATTTTAGTACGCAATGGTCATTAAGTTGACAAAGTACACATTTTGAATGATTACATCAACGAGGTAAATTTGTAAATCGTTGCTGTTCTAAATTTGTTCCAAATGGTATTTAGCTAACTCCTTTTCTCCATATAGCAATGAAACCTATAATCCCAGTCGCAAAGAGTGGAGAACAATCCACACAAATTTATGGTTTTTCCCTAAAATATGTAACGAAAAAAAAATGTACGCTGTATTTAAGAGATATTAAAGAAATATTTCACGCATGAAGTGTAAACATTTTGTTTTATCGCTCCTAATTGCATCATTCATGGAATTATGTTACTTCCCATTTTACGAATCTTGGTTTATCTATGTAATATAAAACATTGAAAACCA
Organism: Potamilus streckersoni; assembly: GCA_016746295.1. Classification (NCBI taxonomy): domain Eukaryota; kingdom Metazoa; phylum Mollusca; class Bivalvia; order Unionida; family Unionidae; genus Potamilus; species Potamilus streckersoni. The sequence goes on from JAEAOA010002357.1 coordinate 13,823, forward strand.
ACATATATTTCAAATTCAAAAACATAATTAACTTGCCTAGAATACAACTTGAAAATTTTAAAAAGAACTTGCTGTACTGCAATTGAAACCCAAAAAGCCCAAAAAGTCCTAATGAATAAAGATCTAATTGCATTCCAAGGGTGTTCTAAGAAGCCGCACTAAAGGCTTTGATGTGTCTTTTGTCTTTAATTTACCAATGGGCCTGTAGCCTGAAGTATGATGATTATGCTAACAGTCTTCCAATTAATCACAATAATATATAAATTGTCTTTGTCTGAATTCGATATAATTCCAACTGAATGTTTCTGCCCCTGAATATTATTGAAGTTCAGTTTTCATGTTTAAAGTGAATACAAATTTGAGCAAATAATTAAACAAAGTCAAACACTGAACAAACCAATACAAATGATTTTTCTTTAATATGTTACAGCAAGAATGAGAAACGTCTCAAATAAGCAAAATTATAATAAAATCTAAAACATAAAAGAAGAGATAAAATGCTCAAGGCAAACTGATTTCTAGTACAATATATAACTAAAATTATAATAAGGAATTTGGTAAACATCATGTAGGATAGGTATATTTTATGGCTAAATTATAATATAATAGACGCAGACCAATATAAATATGTTTACCACTATTGACAATGTTCTGAATATTTAACCCATACTCCTAGAGAAATATTAACTTTATAGTATTTGTTTCTAGTAAAAACACAGTGAATTTGAGTTTGGGTATAGTCGGATCCAAAATATAAGTATATATATAAGATAAAATGGTGGAGAAAATTATAAATTTGCTTAACACTAATTGCGTGTTAAATGTTGTATCATAAACTTCTTCCAAACGCATCTATCTATCTATCTATCTATCTATCTATCTATCTATCTATCTATCTATCTATCTATCTATCTATCTATCTATCTATCTATCTATCTATCTATCTATCTATCTATCTATCTATCTATCTATCATACAATATAGTGGACAGTCTACTAGAGACCTAGACAGTGTGAGTGCAAGTGATAAAGTGTTCCACAGAGAAAATTTTGCAATCAAAGAAACGTCGTGGACTTTGTACCAGATTGAACTTCAGTAATCTCAAGTTTATTAAACACTGACCGCGTCAAATTTTGCCTAAGCCTTGACCTTACCAGTTGTATGTTTAATTTTAATAATTCCAAAAATGAATTTAGTATTTCTCTTATTAAACGGTTGGGTGCAACGTTTCCAACAAAACTTCTAAAATAAACAGGAAATCACAATTTAAAGTGTTATTTCCTATTAATTGTATTAGTTTCGTTGGAAACGTTGCGCCCTACAATTGAAATTGCTCCCAAATTATTGTCTTCAAATTTTCTATGCAATTTCACTACCTCATAAATGGCAATGGACAAAACTAACCTTTGCCTTTTGTGTTATGGCTTTCTATATCCACATTTACGCCATTTCCTATTGACAATATTATAAGAGCAAAGCCGCCAGACATCAATAAAATAACGTCACCTACATGGTTTCGTTCTGCTTTCAAGTCAAATCAGTTCATGTTGAGAAATGTAAGCACTGTCAGATTTTCATATATGAGGCATAGGTTATATTAGTATTTCAGGACCAATTTTAGATTATGGTGTATCATTTGCGTTCTAAAAATCTACAATGGTCCCAAAATATGGTACAAACGCAGTTACGCAAAAATAATTTTTAAAGGCATGGACCGTAGTTACCAGTGTTTGTTAAGCTCGGTACTATGCAAGTCTGCAAGTCTCACACTAATTTATGTTTCTTTTTCGTACGGGCAGACTCCAAGAAAAGATATTGTTACGAACGCACCAGACACGTCCATTACCAATCGCAACGAAACTACTTCATTTACAATCCTCAGACTGTTAGTATCAAATCGTTTTCAGAAATTTTGACCTCTTGACCATACTGTCAAATATAAGTAACTCGTCTCTGAAAGCTGGCCCATACGTTGTCGTAAGTATCCGAACTCTATTCCGCAGAAACTACTGATACACAGGACTTCTGGCAAATTCTCTGAAGAGTGTGCATGCATTCAACTAACGCGCACACTTTGACTTCAACCACTAAACTTTGCAGTTAACAATAGGTACAAGTGTTGATCCGACCATTCATGCTTACTTTCGCAAATGTGGGGCCTCTCTTCGACATCAGACGTTTCCCAATGCAAAATTCTTTGTTCTGCTTGTAAATTACTCTTTGAAACGTTTCATTGATGAACGCATGAAAATGGACAACCCAAACTATCTCCATCCAAATCCTTCAAGAATGCATGATGAATGCATGTTACTTTGAGGAATTGACAAAATACATTGGAAGGAGGAGACGGAGGCTACATATACTCAGCGTCAGTTTGATAGATTTGCAATTCGAACCGAGAACGCTTACAGTAAATTTTTTCTAAAGTCAGCAAGTGTAAGTTTGAAAAGGTCTCAAGTTTCTTAAAGCACTGAAAAATATAAACACTTTCAAAAGGAATCTGAAAAAAGTTGAAAAGTATTGGTCGATAAAATATCATTTCACCTATTGGCAACTAAAACAAACAAGATAAGCATGCTCGAGAATCCAAATTCTGTTACAAATGACAATGGCAACCTTCTTATGTACCGAATATAGAGAACTGCATTTATAACATTAGAAATAAATTCATGACTGACGCTTTTATTCATAATTCAAACCTCAGTTGCATAATGACTTAGGACTTAAACAATATATTCGAAAAATAAATCCTCGGTAATAAAGTTGGGAGAGGAGGGAAAAGTCATCGTTGTCATAGACGAATGTCAGTGCAGTTTGGATGCGTAGCGAAAATTACATTATTTCGTGTATTATAATGTTCCTTTCCAAAACCCAACGTAATCATGATATAAATTGGCTATTTACATGTAAATGGTTGTTAGGCGTTTTGCTATAAATTTCATTTAGACTCTTAAGTTCCGAAACAAATTTTATATTGTTATGCATATTTGATTTGTTTTCCTGTTATTTTTTCTCCATGAATATTTCACATGCATTAGTGTATTGTAGTCTTTACCATGTCTAAAAAAATTCATTGTCACCCTGACAAATAACTTTTATTTTGTTAAACAAATTATACATGGTTATATTACTTAAGATTCTGGGTTAAACATTAATATTATTATCTTGGTTTGTGTCAAGAACATTATGTTTACCATATTCTTGATAATAACTTTATTAACAAGTTTTATCTTGAGAACATCCAAGAGTGTTGAAGAAGGGAAACAAACTAAATAGAATGTATTTTCATAAAATTGTTATCTGTGATATAAGTCAGGTTGAGGGGATAATAATCTTTTTAACTTTAGAAATTAATGATTCCTGCAATAATATCTGAAACGCAAATAAGTTTTATTGTTGTATTTGTTGTTTCATTTCGGTGTAATTTAATTATTCAAATTTCTATTCACTTGAAATACAATGTGCTCTTCAATAATATTCTTAGAAATATTAACTTGGAATCATAGTGAATTCCGACATGGACATATTTGATGATATTATTGTGATTAGATCGAAAGTGTTAGCACATCATCACAATTCATGCTAGTTGAACATTAATGCATTCCATGCACATCAACACTTTCAGCGCTGTAGCTTATTTTGGTCATCGCTGGAATTTAATTAGATATTTATTCATAAGGGCTGGCTATAGAAAGCTTAATATTATCTTGGATTGAATTTGTAATACTATAATATCTATTTCAATTTTCACTTAAATTCCAAGGAAATAAATTATTGCTTCAATTTTACAAAGCTGGTTTTCAAACTTTTCTTTTACTTAGTATGAGACCATAGAATCGCAATACGGGTCGACATAAAGTGACAAATGTATAAAAGGTTTTTGAGTCATATTTTGACAAAATTATAACTGCCGAAACATGTTTTCTGGTTACAACGTATATCGATAGCCTTTATAGTAACATCTACCTTCATCATGGTTTTGATACTGGCAAAAAGGCAATGTTTCAAACTTTGAATCCGAATCCACATGATGATGAAGTGTACATCTAACTGTATATGAATTGAAAATATTACCTTCATAGAATCCTATGTTCAAATTATTGTTGCACATTAAAAAGCACGAATAACAAAGTTTAATCGATACTTTTGAAACTATTTCCGTACTTGTATTATTAACAGTTAAACAATGCCATGATACATATTGACCAGAATGGTCCTAGATAATAAATTTGCCTTTATAGCATGGTGTTGATGCACATAACCAACCTCGGGTCGAAACAAAATACTTCACATCCAAATATTCTAGCAGCGTCTTCGTCAAAATCCCATGCATTGTTGATTCTGGAACGATAATATAATAACACTAGCAATAATAAATATATTAAATGAAGAAGCTCAAGACATACCAAAAGATCCATACGTGCAGATCTGTGGTTTCACGTTTGTGCTCTTTACGATCGAGAAAGAACCCAAGGTTAAATAGTTATCATCATCAGTTATAACATGGTGTCAGATGAACATCTTTGAAAGCTACATTAGTGCAACCCAACTTAAAATACTGTGTTGTAGCAACGATGTCAATTAATTAATTAGGATAGTATCCATTACTCAGTTTTTCTCCATATATTGATATGTTTTAAATCTAGAATAAAAATAGGTGAAAAGAGTTGTAGATACATCAGCATGTACAAATCCAATAAAATGAATTTTATGCTGTTTAGTATATGTAATCGGACTGGACGGTTTTAGTTTTTCAGTGATGCTCAGGAAATTGTTCTCGCACAATAACGAGCATGTCAATTGCTAAAGTTTGCAGTTACTTTTATGTTTGCATTTACTTTATTACGTTTTGGATGTGAAGTTTAATAAAGAATCAACTCCATTGAATAATATAAACGCAGTGATGGAAATCAAAGCAGAAACATACAAAGTACGATGAGACTAAACATCAATCCTTATATATTACAAAACAAGCCATTTAAATTCATTCAATCAATAAGCTTTAGAAGTAATGTAAGAAATGGTATATATGAACTGCGTGGTATCTTGTACCGGAGTCACTGTAATTTATCTCCAGGTGACCTCAATTAAACGTATTTGTGTTTTGAGAGAGTATCATACATAACACCTACCCAAACGAATACACTAGACAGGGAGGTCTGGGACGGTACGGATCGTCTGCACACACCTCCTTACCTCCATCTTCAATCTTTCCGATCCGTACTACTCTCTGACATAAAGCCTGAATCGTATTAATGTAACTGATAAAAAAAAAAATAAATGGCAACAAACAGTGAAAATTATATGGTATTATTTATAGACATCGCAGCTGTGCATGTACACTTTCATTACACTATCTCTACCAAATCAAAGCGAAACATTGGTTTCTATTATAATTTAATTAATAAAACATTCACATGAAACAAAATAAAGCACAGTCTGGGCATTTACAAGGATGCATTAAATACTTTTACACAAAATTTATATTTTATTGTCATTGTTGTTATTACATCCTTTCTTTGTAGCAACATAGATCAATTTTTGTACTATCGTTTCAGCTCATAGAAACAGCTATGTACAGTAATTAACTATAAAAAGCGTATTTTAATAAGCATATTGATATTCTGATCTAATCTGGACCGAAAGATAGATAACATGTTATTTTAACATGAAATAAATTAACAGACAATCGTCTTTATCTTTGGACACATTTCATTCTCTTTACCCATTATACCTTATAGAAAATATTATTTGATTTATAATCACATATATTTATTTATCCTGTGCAGTTGTCATAGCTACGTACTCCCAAAATAGATCTTCCAATTTAGTGTCCGTCATGTTATCCAACTCATCGTCAGATGGAATCTTCACAGGAAAATCTCTGACTATACCACCCCTATGAACCACATGCTTCTCTGACGTATTCTTTTCATCTGAGACCTTTCGATAACAAAGAAACACATCTGATTTAGATAATAATATAACAACTATCTCACTGAGTTTTTTTTACGAAATCATCAATCATTCTTCAATACTTTCGTAGATTTAGAGTTTAGATGAATTGTACTCATTAAGAACCAAAACAAGAAGGACTGTTACTCATGAGATATCATACCCTAATGTAGAGTTTTAAATATTTGTGTGCATTAAAATATTGGCAAGCATAAATGCATTAAACAAAATATTATATAAAGACATTCAATAAAGCTGATGATGTCTTGCTAAATTCTAAAATCAACTTTTAAAATATTCCTGAACTTTGAGAATTTTCTCAATTCTTAAAGCAAACTTTTATAATTCCCAAGTACACTTTAAATCAATTGAATTTTTATTTATTCATTTCTTTCAACTTCCCTAGCTTAGTAAAAAACTCTACTGATGACCAAAGTATTATAGGCAAACAATGTCATATCTGAATGATGGATAGAAAGGCTGAAATAGTTACTGAAATTGCGACGATGAACAGGAATCAGCAATTAAAACTGGACAATTGTTTGTTTTAGAATACAAAAGTGCCATTGAATATATCTACACCAGTATAATGGAATATGCCTAAATGAAACCAGCGAGCCTTAGATAGGTACAATCATCTCTTGTCTAGAAATATATCGCACCTCAAAGTTTTGGCCTTCAATAAATTCAGGAACTGTATGTTTAACATTCTATTAGTTTATTTGTGGACTTTCTTTTATCTTCAATTTCTTTGCAGCAGATATGAACTTAATTCATAATTTATGCTGTATGTTTGAACGAGGCATTTTATCTAACTTGAAGAATTTATTGCCCGACCAATTGTCATTTGTCAGATAATACAATTTATAAACTAATCATTAAATCGAGAATGACATGTTCAATGTTGGTAATAATCTTAGTAAATAGAGCCATTATATTTCCTTTTTATGGGATGAACTTTTTTAAGGTGATTCACTGCTCACCTAGACACAACATTTATTAACCTGATATATTTATTATCATGAAACACCATGCCGCTACAATCACCTCCTATTCAACTTTTCACAGATTAGACAGAGCACAATTTCATCTTTTATATAAGGTTAACATTTTCTCTAACGTTTGAATTTGTTCACATTGTTATTTCTAATATGTCCTGCCAACCATTCTCATTGCAAAAAGGCTTCCCAAGTATTTGACCAAATCTTGCAAAGAATAACCTGAAATTTGTAAATCATGTAAATGTACCATCAAAATGACGGTTTCTCGTAAGATAAAGATACCAGTGGCTGTCGATATGTTGATATTGAAGAACACAAACAAAATAATTATACGAAGATTATTATGTGGCAGTTGAAATGAGATAAACGGTACGCTTTAACAAAGTGCTGCAAACGTTGGCAAGACACGTCAATAAATACAACATAGTCAACACTAGACCAGCTGAAATATCATATGCATTGTTGATGTAATTTTCCGGCGTAAATTTTACCCCCTGATAGGTTGAATTATTCAGAGTTTAAAGGTTACCATGAAATCGTGATATTGTATTACTTTTTTATCTATTAAATTAGTGTGTGCTTTATTAGCACTGAGTATTATCCTGTAAACTAAAAATAAATAAAGAAACTTTGATCGTAAATTATTAACATATAAAAAGTGTAATATATGTTTATTTTCTTTTTGTTTGTTTATTTTGATAAGAAATGTAATAACTGTTGTTATTTCAGAAGTTTATGCTGATTTTGTAATAAAATCGTTCATGGAAACAATAGAGGAAACAAACATTGTATAAAAAAGTATTTTTAATTACGAAATTGTTGATTGTCTTGGCTTCCACTTTGTGTTCTGATATATATTTTTGTATCACATTATATCACCATTTTATCTATTGCTACTGTCTATCATATACATTGTGTTTGTGCAGTGAACATGTTTTATCTGCAATTACGGATCAGGTACTTCGAAAGAGGCACATCGCGTAATACGATCGATGTCAAATTCACTAACAATTTCATATATGATAATAAAGCTATCTAGGGTAGAAGTCAATTTCATCACTGCCTTTAATTAAATTTAATTATAGTGAATTGTTCTGGAATTTGTATAACAATAGACTCTTTAATGCCTTTTGTATCATTTAATCCAGTGTTCTACATTGTCTGTTTTCGCCGTACATTTTCTTAAGTAATTCTTGGTAAAAGTTTGCAATAAGTACCAGTTTGCTTAAACTGAATTATGATTTTTCTTTGCATCTAGGACACATCATTATATCGACAATTTCTATTAAATTGTTATATCTAAAATCATTTTTGTAATATTTAGAGTTAACAATAAGGCAATAGTTGGGATAAAGTTGGCATAAATTTATGTCCAGATTAGGCATGCATTAATAAATCATAAATCTACTAGTTTCCGTAATATTAAGGCAAGTTGGTTTATTGGCTTTTCTTGAAATCAATGGAACGTAATCAACATTTAATTTACAATTAAAGGACGTCAAATAAGTATACAAAATTAGAAAAGAAATCCACGGAAAGTTGCGGTTAGTAGACAAATTGTCAAATTTCGTTATATGAACTTACGAGAGTTATAGTAGGATAATCAACCTTACTGGAACGTCAGGTTGAAGATAAAACAAAATCAATTTAATAGAGAATATGTCAATGATTAGCTGGAGCATTTATTCTGTTAGATTTGGAGCTAATATTAAGCAAGTTGATAAGACAAAACTACAGCGTTGATGGATCTTGACCTTGTTCGCTCCATTTGCTTTGCTGGTCACATGACTCACCAAATCTCGAGGCTGATATGCATACAACGTCACAGGTCAAATAGTCTACCGATAACAACAAAATCGAGTTTTGCCATATCCCGTGTGGATGAAGGAAAATGTGTCACTTCCATTGATAACTGATTTTATTACCTCATACTGTAGTTCTTTAATATTAAAAGGTATCCCTTTTCTTAAAGTATCTCATTGGCAAAAGCTTCCATGTATTCGTCTTTACCTGCCATGTTGCAATATAGGTTTATGCACCAAACCTTCCATTCCAGTGTTGCAAAAAGAAGACAAAAACTCGAAAATATTGAATGCAATGTTTACAATAACAAGAACAAAAAACACATATTATTGAACATATTAATTGAGATGACAGCAGCCCTAAACATGTCGCTGTCGCATCTTTCTGTAAAGATACTGACTGATCTACATGTCAATGCGATTCTATTGTTATCACGTGACTATTTGACCTAATACGTTTATGCATATCAGCCGCGAGAGTTTGGTTAGTCATGTCACTAGCAATGCAATTAGCTCGTTCCTATAAATATAAAATGTGTTATGCCATTATTTATGTTATATAATGCACGTTCTGGAATTGGCATCGTTAGACAGAAATATTGTTTGTTTCTACATGAGATGGTAATACACAAACTATTTTAGTTCCCAAGTCAAAATGTTCCTAATCAAAATAATAATAATTAAAATAATGTCTTATATTTCTTATTGGTGTCTATTAAATAAATTGACCGTATTTTTACAACTTTGATTCTGATGCTCGACCCACGTTATTACATGGTGTTATTTACGGCATTCCTAACATGACTAAAGTCATCTAACATCTTTTCTTCGGTCTTTATGCAAGCTGAATTCATTCAGCTAAGTCAATGAATGAATTTCCACTGATCGTTCATATCTATGTTTGATTATAAATATGTATTATTGTATTGCACCGATAGTGACTCACGGTTTTTGTGCATATGTCACACATGATGAGCTGCTCCGTGGAGTCTTTCTAATTTGCTAAGGTGCTTCTTTGCACACTCATGACAACTATGGTTCAAGTGGTTTCTGCCTATAATTATTTTCAATTGCATGGGTTTATTTTTGCTTTCTTTCATTGTGTAAGGTTGCACTTATGTATTCTGCTCTACACGATCTCATTTTTCCACCTTAAATCTTTTAGAGTTTTTCGGTCGTATCTATGGTTCACATCTGATCTTTCTCACATGATTCTTTTTGGAGCTATATTTATCTCTCCTTGTATAGCGTGTTTGACTCTATAAACAATGAGATGGTTCTCTTTACACGAAGAAAACAACATTGGCCTCTCGCTAAAAACGAGCTGCAGTTATTTTGTTACAAATAAATCTAGAGAACTCAGTAACTTATACATTTTGAGCATAAATAATCTTTAAAAATCAGTCCGGTTTGATGTCTTTTCAAAAATATTACAAAAATCTGAGTACATCTTATCATCTGCTTTTATTATTATTATTTCAGATAGCAAGAGAGTATGCGAGCGCTTGAAAGTATAAGTTTTCTTATTGAAGATAATTTATCAATAGTCTTACACTTCCTGTGAATATTGATGATTGCATTTATTCCCCTGGTCTTTCTTACCAGAAAATATCGATTTGTGCAAAATATCACTCTAATATTATGGTTTCAGTAAATATTTATACTTTTATTTTAATTTTATTATATACTATGTTATTGGTTTGGTGTGTTAACGCTAACGTTCCTGGGTAGTAGTTAAACGAAAGTTATGAATTCGAATTTCATTTAAATCTCACCATTAGCAGTAACTTACTTTTATGCTAAATGCAATACATATTCTTCGGGTCTGTTATGATCAATTCCAATTGTTTTTAAAACATTCAAATCTCAATCATTGTGTTAACCGAATTTATTTCTAGTGTATGATGATTCCCAGAAGCTTGTATAGTGCAACAGTGATAACTAAATGCAAAGTGATGAAATCAGTTGACTCGCAACCCTTTTAACACATTTACTCTAGGGTCTCTGGTCCCTTGTTTGCATTTGCAACCCTTTCGATAGTCAAAAGTAGGAGATTAATAAATGAGTTATATCGTTGGAACTTGAGTTACTCCTGCATTTTATGTTGGTTACCCATACGAAAAATAGAAGGAATATACATTATGAGGGAGTTAAAAAGGACTACATGCAGCAACAAGGAACTTGCTTTTATTGTTTGTGCCTAATTTGTGTTGTTGTGTCTTTGATCCCGAGTGGACAAAAACTTTCGTTTTAATACATACATACATACATACATACATACATACATACATACATACATACATACATACATACATACATACATACATACATACATACATACATACATACATACATACATACATACATACATACATACATACATACATACATACATACATACACACACATACATTCCTACATACATACATACATCCATCCATCCATCCATCCATCCATCCATCCATCCATCCATACATACATACATACATACATACATACATACATACATACATACATACATACATACATACATACATACATACATACATACATACATACATACATACATACATACATACATACATACATTGGGATGTATGACCTCATACATAGTAATTGAAATAGTACATAAACTGGCCTGATGTCACTTAGTTTGCTACTCTTTGAGACAGACTGCGGTTAGTTCGAGATGTTATACCACTTTATTTATAAATGTTAATATTATTTTCATATTGAAATCCTTATGAATTTATAGGTTCAATACGTATAGTTATCCTGTACAAGAACGACGAATATTGTGATAATATAACGTTATGCTATATTTACAAATATTACATTTCTGCAACGTCATTTTCAGCAATTTTTATTTTTGTTGTTCTCTGACTTATTTTAATTAATATGAGTATTTCATATCTATGATGGTGTTTAGCAACAACAATACATACTTTGGTAGTTGATACAAAAGTTTGGTTCCAAGACTCCTTTTGCTCATGACAGTTTCATCATATAATTTGTTTTTCTATTGATTTTAAGTATTGGCTTGCAATGAAATTACACACAGTTGATGACAAACACGAAGTAACGAATGTTATTGTGGTTTCCATCTCAAACAAATTATACAATACTTTAAAATTATATCTTTAGGTATTATATGGATTATTTATGCTCAGAACAGGATAAAGAACTGAATGTATTTACATTCAATAACTAAACTTGATAGTTTGATTATTCAAATGTTGTTACAATTATTTATTTCTTTGTTCAAAACCATTATGTTGTTAAGAGCTGAACAGCCGATGAGTAATCTCTTATTTACCTTTTGCGTTGACCTTGATAATAGCGGGTTACTGAAATACTGAAAGAGACGTAAATATAAATATGACTTTAGAATAAAGAACATCTACAGTACATGTAAATATCGGGACCTTTATAAACTTTAATAAAATAATAGTGCCAATTGAAATATTCTAGAGGGATTATGGGATAAACAGATTGGCGGTAAAAACTGAACCCATTTACTGATTATCTAATGGTATTTTTCAACTTATAGTTGAAATAAAAACGAATATAAATTTCCAATGTATCTATTGCAATTATCTAATGTTTATGTTAATGATTTGATGATAACGATAATAAATACAAAACTGTTTACGTATATGCACATACATGGTAACATTAACTTGTATGTCATTTGACTTGTGAAATTATCCCGAACAAAAATGTCTAACTTTCTGCTCAACGTGTTAAAACTATATGCCATGCTAAGCGATGAAAACTCATTCCTTTCATTCCATCTACCCGTTTGTAACTATTTTAATTTGACTCTTTCAGAGATATCGGATAAATGAGACCGAGATAAAGAAAAAACAAAAGTTGATAATATACCTAGGAACACAGTTTGGCACATTATATGTAGTCATAGAGAAATTAATTTCTAAGTCAATAGCGTAAGAAAACATACACACTTAGCTGAAGCTGTTAATATTTACATTTTTGTGCTTGATTGCATAATTATGTTTGTGTATCGTATGAGAATTTTCAACTTAATCACTACGGCAGAGTGATTTCATGCACAGAAGAGATATTGTGTTACAATCTCGACTAGGCATTTCAAGCGTGACGCAAAGTTAATCCCGCATTCTTCTCATCCACAGTCTCTGTCTAGAGCTAAAGTGGCTCTTTGGTTAGCGTTACATACTCGAGACTAAATGGTGCGGGTTCTAATTCCACCATCGATAAAAAGGAAAAACATGTATAACTATACAACAAGGCTCAATGGCATTAGTTGTAACTCCATTTGGTTGTGCATGGGTCCACTAGATTAGCATATCCTTGTGGAAGGAACGATACGGCATTTACATGGGATCTAAATAGCGATCACATGATTCTGTGACTGAAACACCAAATTAACCAAATCAATATCTAGTTCTAACAAATAAGAACACTTGTAGCCTCATCAGGGATCAAACAAGTTTCACAATATATTATGGATTGTGAAAAGTTGATTAAGGACAAGTATTTAAAACCCAAGGAGAAGATAAATGAATAAAAAAAGATTTATGATCGTCACCATTATGGTCCCAACCGCCATAAGCACCATGTGCATCATCATATTAAATCTGAGCAAAAATCCAGAAACATGATATCCAATAAAGTGAAAGAAATATGTGTTATTTTCATCTAATAAAATCGGTATTTTCTACATATTCTGTCTTTTTCCCATTTTCTTGCTCTTACGTTCTCTCGTATGATCTTTATAGTACAGTTTGGACTATCCTCATACTATCCCCGCTGATACTCTCCCACAACATTCTTCTTCTTCTTCTTCTTCTTCTTCTTCTTCTTCTTCTTCTTCTTCTTCTTCTTCTTCTTCTTCTTCTTCTTCTTCCTCTTCTCTTTCTTCTTCTTCTTCTTATTCTTATTCTTATTTTTATTATTATTATTATTATTATTATTATTATTATTATTATTATTATTATTATTATTATTATTATTAATGCTGGATGTGAGCATTGTTATTGTTACAACTCTTGGTTTAAAGTTCGTAGAGCTGTTACTTTTGTTGTTATTCCACTTACAAGAACTCTGGCTGACTGATGTGTTAAATAATTTACGTTAATGTTGTAAATTGATTGTATATTCTAATATAATTCGTTCATAGTGAAAATTAGATGCAAATTTTATTGTTTTCTTGCTCTAGAGAACATGTACTATAATGATTAAGGACGTCTATAATCAACATTGTTTACAAGGAAATGAAGCTTACTTGTTCAGTGAATGTGTATGATTTCCAATGATTATGAACATTACTGATTGCATGTCAAATGATTATGAGTTGAACTGATTGCATATCAAATGATTATGAATATAACTGATTGCATGTCAAATGATTATGAATATAACTGATTGCATGCCAAATGATTATGAGTTGAACTGATTGCATGCCAAATGATTATGAGTTGAACTGATTGCATATCAAATGATTACGAGTTGAGCTGATTGCATGCCAAACGATTATGAATATAATTGATTGCATATCAAATGATTGAGTTGAACTGATTGCATGTCAAAGGATTATGAGTTGAACTGATTGCATATCAAATGATTATGAGTTGAACTGATTGCATGGCAAATGATTATGAGTTGAACTGATTGCATGTCAAATGATTATGAATATAACTGATTGCATGATTAATGATCATGAATTGAACTGATTACATGTCAAATGATCATGAGTTGAACTGATTGCATGGCAAATGATTATGAGTTGAACTGATTGCATGGCAAATGATTATGAGTTGAACTGATTGCATGGCAAATGATTATGAATATAACTGATTGCATGCCAAATGATTATGAGTTGAACTGATTGCATGTCAAATGATTATGAGTTGAACTGATTGCATGCCACATAATTAAGAGTTGAACTGATTGCATGCCAAATGATAATGAGTTGAACTGATTGCATGCCAAATGATAATGAGTTGAACTGATTGCATGCCAAATGATTATGAATGTAACTGATTGCATGACTAATGATCATGAATTGAACTGATTACATGTCAAATGATCATGAGTTGAACTGATTGCATGTCAAATGATTATGAATATAACTGATTGCATGCCAAATGATTATGAGTTGAACTGATTGCATGCCAAATGATTATGAGTTTAACTGATTGCATGCCAAATGATTATGAATGTAACTGATTGCATGACAAATGATTATGAATTGAACTGATTACATGTTAAATGATCATGAGTTGAACTGATTGCATGTCAAATGATTATGAGTTGAACTGATTGCATGCCAAATGATTATGAGTTGAACTGATTGCATATCAAATGATTACGAGTTGAGCTGATTGCATGCCAATTGATTATGAATATAATTGATTGCATATCAAATGATTGAGTTGAACTGATTGCATGCCAAAGGATTATGAGTTGAAATGATTGCATATCAAATGATTACGAGTTGAACTGATTGCATATCAAATGATTATGAGTTCAACTGATTGCATGGCAAATGATTATGAGTTGAACTGATTGCATGTGAAATGATTATGAATATAACTGATTGCATGCCAAATGATTATGAGTTGAACTGATTGCATGCCACATGATTATGAGTTGAAC
Source organism: Potamilus streckersoni (assembly GCA_016746295.1). Classification (NCBI taxonomy): domain Eukaryota; kingdom Metazoa; phylum Mollusca; class Bivalvia; order Unionida; family Unionidae; genus Potamilus; species Potamilus streckersoni. Next base: position 29,220 of record JAEAOA010002357.1, read on the forward strand.
TGATTGCATGCCAAATGATAATGAGTTGAACTGATTGCATGCCAAATGATTATGAATGTAACTGATTGCATGACAAATGATTATGAATTGAACTGATTACATGTCAAATGATCATGAGTTGAACTGATTGCATGTCAAATGATTATGAATATAACTGATTGCATGCCAAATGATTATGAGTTGAACTGATTGCATGCCAAATGATTATGAGTTGAACTGATTGCATGTCAAATGATTATGAATATAACTGATTGCATGACTAATGATCATGAATTGAACTGATTACATGTCAAATGATCATGAGTTGAACTGATTGCATGGCAAATGATTATGAGTTGAACTGATTGCATGGCAAATGATTATGAGTTGAACTGATTGCATGGCAAATGATTATGAATATAACTGATTGCATGCCAAATGATTATGAGTTGAACTGATTGCATGTCAAATGATTATGAGTTGAACTGATTGCATGCCACATAATTAAGAGTTGAACTGATTGCATGCCAAATGATAATGAGTTGAACTGATTGCATGCCAAATGATAATGAGTTGAACTGATTGCATGCCAAATGATTATGAATGTAACTGATTGCATGACTAATGATCATGAATTGAACTGATTACATGTCAAATGATCATGAGTTGAACTGATTGCATGTCAAATGATTATGAATATAACTGATTGCATGCCAAATGATTATGAGTTGAACTGATTGCATGCCAAATGATTATGAGTTTAACTGATTGCATGCCAAATGATTATGAATGTAACTGATTGCATGACAAATGATTATGAATTGAACTGATTACATGTTAAATGATCATGAGTTGAACTGATTGCATGTCAAATGATTATGAGTTGAACTGATTGCATGCCAAATGATTATGAGTTGAACTGATTGCATATCAAATGATTACGAGTTGAGCTGATTGCATGCCAATTGATTATGAATATAATTGATTGCATATCAAATGATTGAGTTGAACTGATTGCATGCCAAAGGATTATGAGTTGAAATGATTGCATATCAAATGATTACGAGTTGAACTGATTGCATATCAAATGATTATGAGTTGAACTGATTGCATGGCAAATGATTATGAGTTGAACTGATTGCATGTCAAATGATTATGAATATAACTGATTGCATGCCAAATGATTATGAGTTGAACTGATTGCATGCCACATGATTATGAGTTGAACTGATTGCATGCCAAATGATAATGAGTTGAACTGATTGCATGCCAAATGATTATGAATGTAACTGATTGCATGACAAATGAGTATGAATTGAACTGATTACATGTCAAATGATCATGAGTTGAACTGATTGCATGTCAAATGATTATGAGTTGAACTTATTGCATGCCAAATGATTATGAGTTGAACTGATTTCATGTCAAATGATTATGAATATAACTGATTCCATGGCAAATTATTATGAGTATAACTGATTGCATGTCAAATGATTATGAACATAACTGACTGCATGTCAAATGATTATGAACATAACTGACTGCATGTCTGTCTTCCGACACTATAGTTTGTTAAACAATTATATAGTCTTATCACAAATAAATATAAGAACAATCACGGAAATGGTACAAGGAGATGTTATAAAATTAATTCATGCTAAACGGCTTTTTTAAAGTACAAATCCTGAGTGAAAAATGTGACAATAATATACTTTTACTTTTTTGATAGTTGAATATATCCACAGACACATTCACCTTTTATGATTATTAAGTCAGTCTAGATGATTATTTATTTCCACTTCTCTATCTTTCGTGTCCATAAACACACGTGCAAGCAACTTACGAAAGTTTACTGCTTGGAATACTTTGTTAAAATAATTATTTTTCCTACAAGGAGACGATAATTATATGTTTTGACTATATTATGCAAGGTCTATAACCTTACGTTTATTCTTACTTAAAATCCAGTCAATATTGTCCTCTATTTATCTCCTTGTACTAATGTCATGTGTTTTAGTTCATACACTCTCAGATAAATCACTCACTAATAAGTCCATTGAATTACATGCACTCTCCAGTGAGAATTAGGAACGAGAATGGAGTGTATGAGAAAGAAAATGACTCTCTGGAATTAAAAAATCTACATGAGGTATTTTGCATTCAAACATATTTGACAATCTATTCATATTCCATCATACTATGATAGATCCCCACTACTGCGTCAGTGGTATCATGTGACTTTCCGACTTTGTAGGCCTTTGTAAAGTACGGTTGATGAAGATCTAGCGCTCCAGTGATGGCAATTTTCATTATTTTCTCAATGTTCATTAGTTTAATTTGCTGCTTATGTGGATATACTAAGAAAAGTTACTTTCGTCTCATCAATATGCGGTATATGCAGAAGTATGTTCTGTCTTAGTACATATTGTACCCCTTTAAAGTAGCTAAAGAGTTTTCACTAACGACACTATTATGAAGAACATAAAATTTTCGCCAGGTGCTTGGATAAAAGAAATGCAAATCCCATTCAATATGTAATAACGTTGCTGTGATATTTAAAAGAGATTTGAAATAAACGAAGCATTATCTGAATAGATTCGTTATCCATTTTCTTAAGGAATCTCTTTGTAGGTATCATTTGTATTTCTTAAACATTCCTTTTGCATATCAAGACAAAATTGGAGCGATGATTAAATTTAGTTTCCGCAGACATAAATATGTGTATATTGCTTCCAAGTAAACAGGATGCATTACATTAAAAATAATGCAAGTTCTAAGTGATATAGTATGCATACTATTTAAATACTGACTGAATGAACACCAGAAGTTTAAAATTTCATTGAATGCAGAGCATTATACATGCAGCTGAACTCATACTTATTTTGAATACTATTACGTTCTTATCAGTAGAAATATTTAGCGCATTAGCGCAACCTTTGTATTCGATATGTCTATGATGTGTAAAGAGTTTTGAAACAATATTGACTATTATATGATGTGAAAGTTACCTTTCCAATGACTTCAATAGTCTGCGTCCTCTTCACAATGATCAAAAATCCAACAATACAGAAGGCAAAAGTACTGCAGATCCAAAGACAAATATGTGGCTGCTTCCAACGACACAGGAGCATTTTCGTTTTACTGATGAGTAACTTATAAATATGCTGACGTGGAGGGATTGTTTAGTGATCTGTAAACAAAGGTCAGATAGTCTATCATTCTTTGGTATTCAAAACTAGAGATGGAAACCATCACACATATCAACCCTTTTTCTACTCTACTTTAACCCCTTAACAGTCAGTTCGAAGATAATAATTCTCCATCTATCTATGCATAAAATGGTGTAGTGGAATAAATAATTAACATAATTTGTGTTGGTCTGTATCCACTATCTACATCCATCGCAGTCGTCTACTCTTCCTATACAAAATCCAAGACAAATTTGTTATTGTATTTCAGTTTCTAGTTAATACAACATACATTGAACTGGCTGATCGGATCTCAGAGAGGTGAAAAAATATTTTCAATAGTTTGAAGTGAAAGCAATGTAATCGGTATCAAAATATTACGTGTGTTGTTGGCAATACATAAAAAGCAATTAGCATAAAATATATTCTTGTCGTTTTTATACAGAAACATCGGTCAATAGGAGACTACTAATAAAAAAATAACCCTATTTCTAATTCATTTTCTATGGTCATTCAAGCTTGATGGCTTACACGAATATCACTTTTTTAAATTTAGTAATTTAAAACACAAACGCTTCAAGACAAAAATGAAGAAATTACGATTTACATGATATTCCAGGCGGACAAAGCAATGTACATCCAAAGATATCGCACATTGAAATACATGCCTTATACAAAAAATACGATGTCGCTACTACAATTGAAGTGTCCTATCAGTGTCATAAAAAATATTTAAATATATCCCTTAAAATATATGACTTCGTTTCAAGCTACAGGCTGGTCCAGGATATAGTGAATGATTTAAAGCTAATTAATAAAGGCACGAGGAAATTTAAAGGTAATGAAAATGATAAATGCAAATGCATTCACTATCCCAATCAAACTGTCTTGCCAGTGTCAAAGAAGGCAGAGTAATCGAGCCAGATACACAGTCAACTTTGCATTTTGCAAGTCAAACTTTTACCATGTACAATATTAACTCGTCCAAAAACTTCAATGGTAGGAATTACCTAAGATATTAAAATGAGTTGCCATACGAGGAGCTGCATGCCAAATGGATGAAGGGAAATCTACTACGCCATTAATATCCTGAATATATGGAGAGTTAGTAGAGTGTTACGTGTAGGCTCATACAAAAGTAGCAAAGAAAAGGGTGAAGCTAACAAGCTTTGTAGATTTAAACAAACTAATTTATTTCCCTAGAAAACAATTTAAAGTATGAAGAAGACTTACAGTTTTGAATATAATCTAAAACTTAATCCTGGAATCTATAAAATATAAGTACTATCGCGATAAAGTTTTAAATTAATTAAAGTTTGAATCCCGGTGAAGTTCTAATATGGAATACGATGATGTCTTCTTTAGTCTGCCTTGTGTTGACGTATCAACAGTTCCTTGTTGAATTTTATGAATCAATAATAATATTCCGGCTTTAGAATTCTGAATACTTTCCAATAAACGTCTTTGTCCAAGAATTTGATGATCGCAAGTATTTTCCAGGGTGAATAAACTATTTTAAATACAAAATTCAACTCAAATGGCAACAACAAAACAAATACCTTAAGCCCAAAGTTATTAAATTACTGCTGACCAAATCTTTACAAAATAACTGTTTTAACCAGCGATATTAAATTACATCATTTCTCACCTGGTCTCTGTTTGAACAACGCAGTAAAATAATGCTATGCGGGCTCAATTGTACGAAACAAATCATACTATAAGATTTTAAAAATAAAAGCGAAGCATGACATTAACTACGACCAATTGTTTTCACTCTGTGTTTACCAATCTCGAATCAGGTCAGGAACTAGGTCAGCTAAAATCATATATACACATTTCGACTCAATGTACTGGACAAAGATCTCAAATTGAGGATGAGCAGTGAATCATTTTGGAGTTCTGGAATAAAATTTTATGGGAATGGATATCAAAAATAAAATTGAGAGAAGGCTACCCACCCGATAAAACTGATGAGGAATACAAAATACATTCCTACTGAGCATATTCATATGATTGGCAATCGCTTCTTAGTTTCAGTTATGCTCATTAATTTCAACATGTAACGTACGTGGTATAATGTCCATCACGTATAAACTGATTGAACTTTTACCAGACACAAGTATATTTGTTATCATTGAACTTTACTTCGTACCAAGAAACTATCGTATTTAGATGAATTACACGAGGATTTCAAAGGAGCAGCTCTTACTCCAGAAGAAATACCACGATGCTATACAGGTTGTGGCGTTGTTGCCATATTTTATAGATCATAAATATAGAAAGTAAGCACCTAACAAAATGATTTGTCAAATATTATGGCTGCGAAAGTCTTAGTAAGAGAGTTGTTACCTGTAATTTTGATTGCTGCATACTTTCCCTCGATAACGAAAACTGATTATGCATATGACATATCTTACGAAAATATTTTTGATATGTATGATATTTATTCTGTTGAAAATATATGCATAATTATAGGGTAGTGCAGATTTTGAGTGTCAAAATCCATCCAGAAGAGACATTGCTCTCAGAAGTATAATATAACAGAGAAACATGATTGCTACGCCAGTGATAAAACCTCGTGAACATTACATCATGTATAGATCAGAAGACATGTCACGAACGTCCACACTTGATTATGTACTAATACCTGAAATAATCAGTGTTGTTGTAAAAAGACACTAGTAAACGACAAAATTGATTTCTCAATATCGAATCATCTGCATGTTACCGTGACACTTGCAAAAGACATGCTGAAGGAAAATATGAAGACATTTATAATTTCAAGAATGAAATGCAACTTGGCAAATCCATTACAAATGAACATGTATAAATCTGTCGTTAGTGCATTCTTGAATTTCACTGATGAGTGCAAAAAGGAATAAGAAATGGAGAAGTAAAATGAATTGATAACTAAGATTAAAATAACTGCACCAGATATATATTCCAAAGTCCGAATAAAGATCACACTTGGAACCACATCGGAAGAAAAGTGCCCTTGAAAAATTACATCAGAATATGAGAAAAGCGTAAGAAAAATGGATCAAAGCAGGAAAATGAAATGTAGAAGCACTGACTGTAACATAAAAACAAAATACAAGGACAGAAAAGGATAGTACAGAAACAAACAAAGGCTAAAGATGTAGTTACATAAAGAGTATATATTTGAAGAGATAAGAAAGAGTGGAGAAAGAGAAATAGGCGATTTATATATATATATATATATATACATATATGTATATTTATATAAAAATATATACATATATGTATATTTATATATAAATATATATACGTATGTATATTTATATATAAATATACATATATGTATATATTTTTATATATATATATATATATATATAGTTCTGTTTATATATATATATATATATATATATATATATATATATATATATATATATATATATATATATATATATATATGCCGTCATACGGAATAAAAGAAAAGATTAATCAGTTAATCAGATTAAGCAAAATTATATTTCGATGAGTAGAATCAAATAATTTGGAGGAATGTAGCAATCGATAAAAGCTATAATTCTTTTTAATTAAAAGGTACAACAGATGAGGAACATAATGATTGTGTTGAGATGAATAATATGTATGAAGAAATTAAACAAGATACTGATAACACAAAATGTATTCCTATAACATAGGAAGATGTGTTGCAGGATATCAAGTCTTTAAACAAAACAAGCATTGATTGCGTATCGAATGAGCATTTAAAGTATGGTGGAAATAATCATACATTTTACTGCACTTTTTAATTACTTGATCCAGTTTGAGTATTTGCCTATTGTATTTAGATGTGGGACGGTTACGTCGAAACAAAAAGGAAATTGGTAAAAAGAAAAGGGATCCGGTGAACTGACAACTTGTCTGAAAAAATGTTTGAAAAAATATTGATGACCAGAATTCAAAAGTATTTAGGCAAAATAAACTTTTCACATCCTTATCAAGTTGGATTTTGTAAGGAGGCTGGAGCTATCTCAGCTGAATCTACTCTTCACAAATGTTTGATATACTATATTAATCGTAACTATAATATATATGACTAAAATATATATGCTGTTTTCTGGATAAAGAAAAATCATTCAATAGACTGTGACGTTGTGGACTACTAAAAAATTAAAACAGCTAGGAATTACCGCACAAATATGGAGAATAACTGCCCATTCCTACACACAGGCAAGTGTCTATGTAGCGTGTACATCATGTATATCGACCACATTTCCGTTACGGAAATGCGTTGGTCAAGGACGTGCAATATCTGCTTTTCTTTTTCTCGTGACCAATTGAACGAACTAGTAATTAATGTGGGATAGCAATGGATTAGATGAATATACCTCAAATACTTTTGGCAGACAACGTTACCCTAATAAGCTCTACGCTGAATGGTACTCGTGAATACATCTTATTAGTATGCACAGAAGTGGAAATTGAAATATAATCCTAACAAGGGTAATTGGATGATATTCAGTTGAAAAAATGAAGTGTACTCATCAAATGGAATTACTCTTGGATTACAAGACATTCAAAGAGCAAATGGTGAAACATATAGGAGTTACTTTTTCACAATCAATGAAAATTAATGATCGTATTCCTACGATAAAGCTAAACGTGTAGCTAATTCACTTTCCCAATTGGATTAAATGCAATGAAATGAATCCAGTATTTTCTTTGAAAGTCTGGGAAAGAGTTATATTGACATCTGCTTTGTATGGCTCAGAACTCGGATCTACATCATGCTCGAGGATTTTTTCAATGGAAGCTCACATAGATATGCAAAAACTCGTATTCGTTGTTCGCATGTGTAAAGCATCGGCAAACTTAATTGCTAAAATGTTTTTCCTCTGGGCTGTTGGACTTTTTTATTTTATTTATGATATAAATACTGTACTCAGAAACGTGTCTAAACGACTTCATTTTCAGTAGAAAAGTTTCAGGCAAAATAATTTGAAAAACTTAACTAGGACAGGAATACGGGTATATAAGGAGAGAAAAGATGAAATCAGTATCAGAGGTTCATCAGAGGGAATAGGAAGAATTTTAAAAATTAATCCAGGACCACAATTGCAACATACTTCTATAGTAACTTGCACTGGCTCGCGCAGAAAATGGAATATGCGATATTAATTTGTATTGGAGGACCCCTCTACCCTTCCAAAAAACGTTTTACATTAACATTTTTGTAAGCAGCCTTTCTTAGTCCAAAATGATGATTTTCATATTTTAGGCTTTTCTAACATTTCTGACAAAATATGTTTTGTCGGGATGGGTGTGTCTCTGAGATATGATTAGCTCAACAATCGATACTACTATTACAGTCACTTATACTTATCAGCAAAATAATATTGTTATTTCTAGTCAAAATGTCTTATTAAACAAGTAAAATATTATATAATGATATTGTATATATATATATATATATATATATATATATATATATATATATATATATATATATATATATATATATATATATATATATATATATATATATATATAGTGTCATTCTCAACCCAACATGTTGGATTTGATCTGACAATCAGATTTTTTAAGAGATTTAATTCCATCAAATCAGCGTCAGGTTATACTACTATAAAATCTTGAAAAAAACAAGCGATTGTATTAAGAAAGCTGGTTGCCATATATCATTAAAATATGGATCGGTGTTGTTTTGCGCGATTGAAAACGATATGAGAATAGCGTGTAGGGCAAATGATGAAATGATATTTATTGATAATATGGTTGATATTTTATTTGATAATGGCATTTCTAAAGCTAAACAAAATTAAGCATCTACTATTGTAATCCATCTTTAATACAATATTGTGCATATATACCTCTCAGTGGCAAAATATATGTTAACATATTGTGAATAATGCGAAACCCGCGTATTAAATCGTCTATATTTATTTTATACCCCGCAAGTAAGATAGTATCTGATCAAGTAATTTTGTATAGGTCGAGGTTCAATTTTTTTACACGCTGTTGCAAGAGAAACACCAACACCAAATATTATTAACAAAAATGGATTTAGTGATGCTCCACTAGAAAATATACCAGAGCTGGTCATTAGCAATGGTAAATATGATATCATTTTATGTATTTTTGTGAAGTATTGGTAACATTTTTCCACACACCAAAGTTTGTGTTATGATCAATCTGTAATATTTAATTAGATCTTCCACATTTTGTTTTGGAATGTTTTCTTAACTATGATTAAAATCGACTATATTTTCTCTTTATATAATATTTGTTTATATATTTTGAACTGTCATCTAAGTAATTAATTCAGGGGTTTCAGCTATAAATTCAATTCATGACAAGTAAGTTGCTGCATTTCATTTTTTATCTTATGATATTAGTATAAACGATTCTTCAACATCTTTTTTACACTAGAGATACAGATACAGAAAAGTATCCGTTGAATGACTCAACATATATGTATACTAAACTTCGCAGTGCTAAATATGGACTGTATACACACCAGTAAATTCCCTGTATATTTTATTGCGGTGTCCATGTTGCCGATTCTGATGATAGTATGTATAAGTTGTTATATCGTCCGTGACGAATATTAACAAAGTTAGTTTATAAACGATATACCACTGATTTTGTGTTAATATTAACGAGTTTAATATCAATAGTTGGTGGACTTCCAAAAAATGCATTAGTAGTTCTGTTTATATTTCTACGAAAGTTTGAAAACATTTGTACGTGATTGCTATAATCAGTTACAAGTGCGGTAATTTCAGCAGTGATTGTTGTTAACGAAGCTGTTATTGGAATCTTGCTATCATCGACGTATTTTAGTTGCAGCGTCGAAATATGTTTCTGGTATTCTAAGATTATTAATACTATTATTGTTCATATTGAAAAATTCATGCATGATACCGCCGAGCAGCTAATACACTTTTTGATTCTTCATCATCGATGTATTCTTTATTGCTGCGTCTGATTATGCGGTTGGGTTTTCAAGGTATGTATTTGGTTTTCTCCTGACATGATAATAATATCACAAGTTAATGAGTCAACATATTTCTTAATATAATCGTTAACTGACTTACGGGAATCTTGTATTTTACGTTGATCAACAAAAGTAACTATATTATAAACAAACGCAGTAGGAATTCGTTTAAGTACATCTGACAGTAGTAGATTACTTTTCTTTAATCATCCTTCTTTATCTTGAAAAATAACAACTTCATTTTGATGAACACTTGTGATATTTAATAAATTGATTTCATTTTTAAGCTGATCAAGAGCTGCATATTTAGACATGTCATCTTGCTGAGTATACGATGATTCTCCTACTGATGTTCAAAAGTTTGAATAAAAGCTCATTATTTATTTACTACTTGACAAAACTATTTAACATTAAATTGTATAGTAATAGTAATGGCAAAGTTGTTTATATTGAACTTTGATACTATCTTAATGTTGGAAGAACTGGATCTGGCAAAACAAACTTGCTTATGAATTTACTTCTATGAGATAATTTTTATATTTACACAATTAATTCACAACAGGATAAGTATGAGCTAATTAACAATTATAATGACAAACTTTGCGATGATCTTGATGCTGTCTAATATTGTTTTGTTGTCAAACAACCAAAAGAGCAAAAAATATCTGATAAAATAAAAAGGCAGTGTACCGACAATCAAACAAACTATTTCAGAAATCGCACCAAAAAAGAAACGAAACGCGCAATCATAACAACAAAAACTTATATCACCAAAAGGAGAACAATTTATACAGTAACAGCGGCGTAATAGTTTCGCTATCATTGATGACAAAAGCTTGTGTAACCTAAGAAATCAAAAGTGTAAAACAATTATCTTGATTATGCAGATATTTATGACACAGACGATATAGTAACTTAATTTGATGAAAATTAAAGTTAAATAACCTAATAAAACTGGCGTCAGAATATTTTATACTAGAAATGAGGACGTATTTCTACTGCCTCACAAAGCAATGTTGGAAGTTCGTGGCCAGAAAATAACAGTAGCAGTTCCATCTAACGAAATTGATGCTATGCTGAAACAGAAGTAGCTCTTATAAATAATGGTTGATGTTTGTTTAGAAGTGCTCGACATCAGTTGGCCAATGAAACTGTCGAAGATATTTAAAGTCATTTGCAAGTTACAAATACTTTTTCGTTTTCTGATGATTACTCTACATTAACTGCAACTAATATAATATAGTTTAAGCATACTGGAAGTGGTACAATAATTCCTACGCCAAAGGAATTTATTACAAAAGGTGTTGAATCACACGGAGCTGATGTCGCCGCAGAGCTCGTAATTGTAATTAGTTTTCTTATTTTTAATGTTAATACTTTAGATATAGCTGCAGCAGCTACAGCCGGTAATGCAGACGCTGTAAGAGTTTCACGTACTGCTGCTTGAATAATCTTAGTATAGCACCAACAGATGCAGCTACTTTTATCTTTCAAATGTTGGATTTAGTTTTTTAAACTATTATATTTTGAAATAGAATTTACAATGATGGTTTTGCTAAGAGAAAGGCACTTGCAGAAGAATCATGTCAAATTACAATGATGCTTCCACTAAGCACAATATTTGTTTTTTGCAGAAACTATAAAATGTATTTTGTGGAGTTAAGCATACACTTACTTTAGACCAAGAAGTACAAAATGAATGTTTGTACAGATCTGGCGAGGTAGATGTACAATTTGCCTTAACAAACTTGCGCTGTGGATACCACGAATAACTTCATCAATCACTAAAATGGAGGAATTAAATGATATGCTGCAAAAACAATTGCTAATAAAATGTATTTTCAGCAACATAAAATATATCAAACAACAGTTCCAAATACCACTGATTACACATGGCGAGTCATAACAAAATCAAGTGAGCAATTTGTTGTATTTCAGCAACAAGCTCGACATGAACACTAGGAACAAAATAATGGAATATTTTATAACGCTGATGTTAGATGAATATAGGCTAGAATAAATTCAAAACAATACCCAGAACGAGAGATATAATGTAATTTTGCAGATAACGCTAATAAAAAATATTGCAAGACCGTACATGTATTTACTTTATTCAATTTGTATTTTGGGACAGTTTTTATTTTCTTGATGTTATGATATCTTTGGGCGTGTCTGACATTTTTCTTAACAACAGCAGAAAAACCTGATACATATAAACTGATAACACTACGTTTTAATTGCGACGTTGTCATGGAGGTTAGTCATAATTGTTTTTCTCGAAATGATATAGAAAATATCATCTGTTACCGTATTTAAAATTAGATCTATCAAATATCACTGTTGACGTCGCAGATCTAGATACATTATTAGTTACAAATTTTATTGCACGTGCATTAATTTTATCATATTTTGCCTCAGATGTTATTGATCTAAATTTTATTAATTCTCCAGTTCGAGATTCATTGAGATAATTTTTGGGAGTTTTAAAAATAGAACCACCAGCATCTCCTCCTATACTACTTTCTTGCTGTGTTACAAAATCTAGTTTTTTCAAATGACTATCGGTTTTAATTTTGTTAATTTGATCGATGACTAAATTCTTATTCCGTTAAAAATTTCAAACAAACCTATGCGACTGCTAATGGGTTTGATCAGTGTTTGCTCCACGTACCATCCCATTAAGATATTCATCTTTATTCAAATTTCCAATAAACTTTTTTATCTTTTCTACGTGTAATACTTTTTCTTATTATTTGTTTCATATGAAGCAAACACTGGATGAGGTTGAAATGAACTTCCTAATCGTAAATTTTCAATATTGTCATCGGCAGCTTAGCCATTTGCTCTTTATACTCGTTGTCTTTCTGGAATATCACCGACAAACGAAGTATAAAAAAATCAATTTTAAACATTTTAATTATTTTCGTTTCATCGCCTTTAACTGAAATTAACATACCACTAGGTGTTGGTGTGCCTACAGATTTTTTAGATGCTATATTGATAACAGAACCAAGTGCATTTGCAGTATAAAAATATGTATTCTTGGTATATATGATAGTTTTCTTGCCCTTCCGCTGCCAGTGGCAGATATCTCAAAATTTATGTCATTATACTTTGTGGTTTTCATATCTCTAATTTAAAAAAGTCAAAACATTATATATATATATATATATATATATATATATATATATATATATATATATATATATATATATATATATATATATATATATATATATATATATATATATATATATATAATGTTAAAGTTGCAATATATTGCTAAAAAGCATTATCAAATCAGAAAAAATGCTTTTGTAATTTTAAGGTATTATCAAAATGTTTTAGCATGTTATAGCTCTACAAATTTATTTCATCTTTTACATCATGATATAGCTCGAGAGCTTGTGGCTCATAGAAGTATCAATTTTATAGTCCAATGTCATACGATTTTATCAAAGTTGCATGCAGTTGAGGATGTACTTGATATTATTTACGAAACAAAACGTTTTGACATTGAAATTTTGGAACTCTAGTTTAAACAAATTTAGAAAAGTTTTTACTGGAACAGACATTTCCATAGTTGTCAATAAAATACATCAAGAAATAAATAAATAGAAGAATTTACTTGGTCAGGGTCAGGTTGGAAATATGAAATGTTTAAAGAAGTTTGTTTGCACACAGCAAATATATAAAACGCACTTCGTGGTAGTTTGTAAGTTGATCTCCCTCAAAAAATTAAAAACAAAAAATGATGTACAAATGTCGAAAACAATGATGACAAATAGTCTATGTGGTATATTCTTTCTGCTATGTCTCCAAAAAGGAACAAAATGCTCATCGAGTTAAAAAGAATTTCCACACAGAGAGGAACTAAATGATAATGGCATCTACTTTTCAGCAGCAGAAAATCATGAACCAAAGTTTGTGAAACAAAACAGTATCTCAGTATATGTTTTTGGAGTAAGACGAGAAAGAAAAAGTTTACCCAAGATATATCTCTGCAAATTCTTCTGAGTTGAAATAAGTTATTTTTTATCAGACATTACTGTTGGATACTAAACTTTAACGGCTTAGTTGTCAGACAGTTTAGTAAAAATAAATATAAAAAATAATTATGTAATAGATGTCGGCACGGATTTTCCAGCGAGCGAAGACTGCAGGAGCATCTCAAATACTGCGTTAAGGTTAAAAATAAATATGTCTAGCGAAATTTAAAAATAATAATCATAAACTAAATATTCAATTTGCTATTTACGCTGAATTTGGGAGTCTACTCGTCTTTGTGGATAGAGCTGAAAAGAATTCGAAGAAATCCAGAAATTGAAAAATACAACATGTTACAACATGTTATATGCAAAATTGCTTATATAAGAGTTTGCTAGCAATAAATTTTCATCTCCGATAAAGTTATATAGAGGTGCCGTATGGTTACTACAAAATTTAATTGACGAAGTTCATAAAATTTCTAACGGATAACTTAAAAACAGCTCAGATGTTAATAACGCCTAAACAACAACTTGATTCTAATGAGGCAGTCAATTGTCATATTCTTGAAAAGTTATTGCCGGACTCCAAAGGAGTTCGTGGTAAGATGCGAGATCATTGTCTTTTGAAAAGCCAATATCGTAAAGCAGCTAACAAGTGTTGCAATTTAAAATTTCATGCTCAAGATTTTATTCCCATAGTTTTGCATAACTTTCGTGGCTATGACAGTCGTACCATTGTAGAAGCTTTTGCTGATGAAAATGTTAAAGGTAAACTAAAATTAAATAAGATAATAAATGTATTCCAAATAATGTTTAAAAGCATATGTCAGTCACGCTCGGCAAATTACACTTTATTGACAGTGTGCAATTTATGGCAGCATCATTAGATGAGTTTGTTAATAGCGCTACAAACGTCTGTGGCAATTTCGCTAACCTTAAAAATTGCTTCGGTGAAAACTATGTCGATCTGACAAAAATAAATATTTTTCCGCATGATTGTCTCGACTATTGGATCAGATTAAATGAAGCTTCTCTGCCCGACAAAGAAATTTTACTCGCAACTCAAAATTAAAATATTACAGATGACAAGTACATATATGCACAATATATGTGAAATAAATTTAGCTGTAAAACATTTGGTAATTATCACGATTTATATTTAAAAATAGATGTATTATTGCTAGCAGATGTTTTCGAGTTTTCGTCAGGTTAGTTATACAGATTAGAACAAAGTTGGTATTATTCTGCTCCAGGGGTATTTTGGGACGCTCTACTAAAAACTAGCAAGATAGAACTAGTTCTTTTAACAGATGTCAATGTTTAGCTTTATTGAAAAATGTACCAGAGGTGGAATTAGCATTATAAGAAAATATATGCAGTAGCTAGTAACAAATGTCTTAGAAATCATGATAAACATAACCCTTCAGGTTAGATTGTTTATCTAGACTGTGCGAATTTGTACGGGTGGGATTTACTGAGCCAATGCCATGCTATGGGTTACATTTGATAATTCCAGATCAATTTCATAGAGAAACTGAAAAAGATTTACTTAGAAAAATTAATATAGTTTCCGATATTTCATATTTTGTTGAAGTTGATCTAGATTTTCTAGCTCATTACATGATATGCATAACGATTATCCGTTTTGCACAGAATCAATAATAACTGATTATAGTTTATTTTCGTCTGATCAACGAGCAGCATCAACAGCAAAAAAATTATATCGTTAATAAGTCAGTTCCTAATTTGTTAGAGAAAAAATAACGGTTTGGATCACAAAAACTTAAAACTTGCCGGAGTCATTCTGAGAAAATTTCATCGTGTGCTTAAGTTTAATCAGTCGAATTGGGTGGCAGATTGTATTGACTAAAATACGAAACGTCGTGCTGTGGATGCAAATAATTTGAGAAAAACGTTTCATGTTAATGAATTGCTCTGTGTTCGGCAGGACGATGAAATATGCACGAAAAAGAGCTCAGATAGAAATCGTTAATGATATAAATGGAAGAAATAAATTAGTTAACATTGATCATTTTGTTTGTATAAAAATATCTAATGAAAATCTTGCTGCAATACAAATACAAGAGATAAAATTAAGTTAAATAAACAAATATATGTTGGTGCAGCTGTACTTGATATATCAAAGGGACTGATGTACGATTTTTACTACAATTTTGTCAAAAAGCAATGGCCAGATTCAGAGGTGCTATTTACTGATACGGACTCTCATGTTTGTAATATAACATGTGAAAATGTCTATCAGGATATGTATAAAATGAATACCTAATTTATTTATGTAGTGAATTTCAGGATAATTCTAACAAGAACGTACGTTATTGGAAAACTAAAGGACGAATTTTGTTTGTGCCGTTGAGTGAGTTTGTTAGATTAAGAAGCAAAATGAATGACGTCATATCAGATGGCAATAAACTGACAAAGAAAGCGAAAGGTGTCCCTCGTGGACATGTAAAATGATGATGAATTTTGATGATTTTAAAAGCAGCTCTTAACAATAGCGTTAGTTGTATCAAAACTAATGTCATTCGAACGAATCATCGTAAATCCGAAACATACAATTATAAAACGTGGATTAAGCAATTATGATGATGAAAGGTATTTCAAAGACGTAATTAATACGCTCGCACCTGGACATTATGCAAGTAATATTGATTAAATATCAGAAATAATGTTTGAAAATTTAACATTAGTCGTTGGAGTTAATAGCAAGAAAAAAATGGTTAATAACCATCAATTATCGTTTGAATTTAAGGATGATATTTAACGTAATTGTTTTAGTAAATTTTAAAAAAAAATCAAACTCTCCCCTCTCAGATCAGACGGTGGCAATTATTTTCGTTATCTTGAACGTTGACGAGATGCACTTGCACTAAAATATTATAATTAGCATTATCCTATAAGCAAAGGTCAGTATACATAAATCAACATAGACCTGGACAGGTCAAAGGGTATTGTTTGATTGTAAGGCATCTGGTATAATTAAATTCTCGTTATATAATTATAACAGTTCATTTTTCTTGGTAGCAAACGTGGAAATGCTGTGTGTTGGTCATGAATAGAACTGTTTTTAAAAGACAAATATTATATTTCATCTTAGTTTAAAATCTTCTGTAAGTTATCTAACAAAGCATGTGTGATTTAGATTTTACACTGCAAAAAGATGATTTATTTTTGGACACAAAACGTAAAGACTTTATTTAGAATGTCTGCTTTATTCACTGTAGTTTAATCAAGTGAGACAAATCCTTTAAGAAAATGTATTAGTTGATCAAGATAGACAACTCCGTCAAGAATATGTATTAGTTGATCACGATAGACAAGTTAAGCATAGCTTAATAACACAGTTTTCTGCTATATTATATCAGACTAACTTTGCTTTTTTATTGTAATGTATTTCAAATTCTTTAAAATGTACTTAACTCGTGAAGGAAACAGAGAGACAGACAGACAGACAGAAAAACGACTAGACACAGACCGACGTTCTATCAAGAAAATATCACAAAATTCAAAAAATAATTGAGATTATAAATATTCTCTCTAACGTCCAAACAATATATACTCTTAGCATCGAGTTATTTTTGACAGCATACATCAAATGGAGTCATAAAAATTAATATCTTTTAGCATTGCCTAGGATTGTCTGACGAATCAGACTTTTAACTGGCAGAAATGCTTATCTTTATGTACAATATATAGACCGCTCCAATGTATTTGGACATTGAATTATTTTGCAGTAAATGTTACATTGTTCAGAAATTTACACTATAGTTTATAATAATAATGATTGTTTTTATTCTAAATATTCTAAGTGCCAGTTTGTATTAGGTAACAATATATAAATTTTTCCAAAACAGACACACATATATAAATATACATACATATACATACACACACGCTCACACACACTCACATACACACACACACACACACACACATATATATATATATATATATATATATATATATATATATATATATATATATATATATATATATATATATATATATATATATATATATATATATATATATATATATATATATACATAATATACATATATATATATATATATATATATATATATATATATATATATATATATATATATATATATATATGCATTATACATGCATATATACATGCATATATACATGCATATATACATACATATACTTATATATATATATATATATATATATATATATATATATATATATATATATATATATATATATATATATATATATATATATATATATATATATATATATAAGTAGTCAAGCTACACAAAAGGATAAAACTTCATAGATCTGATTCGATGACAAATAAGATGTACAGAAGCCCGGTCGCAGAAAAACATCTCCTCCCCTGTCCCCTGGCCACACTTTCAGTGATATAACATTAAGGTCTCACTGGATAGTTTCGTATTTTGACACCTCCCTAAATTTAAAGGTATAAGGCATGAGCCTGATTATCACAACCCTAGCATTTATAAACTCACACATAAGCTAAATCTGTAATGTGGTTTACATTTACTTTGAGTTAGGCTTGTAAATGGGTTGCCTTGTTGGTGACTGCCTGTCACAGATAGACCAGCATTGGAGATCAAATGCGCAACTTGGGCTGCAAATGTAGCAGCCGACTTGGCTTACGTAATTACATGTGTCTGCTATGGAGGTAAATATCTAAAAATCTACATGGTTGAGGGATGATGAAAAGTATGTTAATTTGTTATAATACTAGTGAACTTTCAATGTGAATAAGGTACCTACTGTCTCTGTTAGCCTGCCACTCACAGGAACAGGTTGAAAATAGCTTTCTTCTGTCAAAAGTGAATGTAAGAAAGAGGGGTTGGTGGTAGTATAGGTTCAGTATCAAAACCACCAGTTGCATAAGGAATTAACATTAATACCTTGGTCTTAATCTTACAAATATCCTTTCAACAAAAATCATTAGTTAGTTTTTATTTGTATCTTTATTGTAAAGTTATGATCATTTTTCTATAATAGTCATTGTCGGATGAAAATTTGCCAAAACAACTGTCCGGTGAGACCTCATCGCAATTGCTAACAACCACAGCTGTATTTCCGAAACCAGGAAGGAAAAAGAAACATAGCGGATACGCCGTCTTAAAACATTGAAACCAAGCGGTCGAAACCAAGAAGACTAGAAAAAGAAAACTATGCACTAGTGGACTTTGTATCCGACAGTTTCGTTTCAAACTTTTTCTAAATCTTCTTAGTGTCCTTTAATTATCCTTATAAGAATGTCCGGTATAGAATTAAATATCCAGGATATAATCCGCGATACATAAATGTACAAAAAATTAATAGATGTCGCTTTGGCTTGTAGACTTTTAGGGAATTATAAACAGTTTTCAGTATTCGCAACAAGTCTATACAGGCTGGTTGTATTTATAGGTTTAACTCATTTGGATACAGCCATGTAGAGGTTTACAAACAACGTTTTTGTGTTTATTTGTTTGTTTTGTACATGTTTTGTATTTGCCTTTGAAAAAGACATTAAGTGTCGAAAACGCTCAGGCTAGTTAGTTACTAGTTTCGCACTGTTCGTCGTTATATCTATCTATCTATCTATCTATCTATCTATCTATCTATCTATCTATCTATCTATCTATCTATATATATATATATATATATATATATATATATATATATATATATATATATATATATATTTATATATATATATATATATGTGTGTGTGTGTGTGTGTGTGTGTGTGTGTTTTGTCAACCGTACGCTTTCTCGTCCATTCTATCTGAAGTATTGATAAATTTCCACTAATAGGAGACGTAAAAGATAATATATACTAAAAATTCCATGTATTCTAAATGTATTAATTATGGCAGTCATCCTTGTGTGACAAAATCACCTTGATAATCACTCTAACATGCAAAATGTATGAACAAATATACTAATATATTACTAAAATATGCTTCAGATAATCATTATTACTACCATGTGTATCTGTTACGTATTTGAATTCTTTTATAATCTTTTACATTCGAAGTATATCATATAGGAAATAATTTTTTTTAACTAGACACGTGTTGGATGTTTTAAAGCAATAATCTTCCTTTCCATTGCATATATACTAAACCATGCGTGAGGAGATCCTGACCAAGCATTATTCATCATTAAGTGCATTGCATAAATAGGTATATATTTTATTACAATCAATTCCTTTCACCCAACGCAGTTGTCTGTTCAAGACGATACTTTTATAAATATATAAGCATCCTTAGTGACAATAAATTGATAATAAAATGTTGAAACTTAGAGTCAAATAACGGAAAAACACGGATAATCAAGCATTCATTCAAATTAGGCATCACACGCGTGCTCACACACACACAGACACACACACACAGATATACAAAGCCCAACCATTCGATTTTGCAATCGCTGACCATACCCCTTCACAAGCCAAATATTTATGTGATTTTGAGCTAAAACTCAATCAAAAATACATTAATTCAATACATGATATCTAACACAATTGATCATAACCATACAGTTGTACTATCTCTCACCGTCATGATCCCCTCAACTCACACTTAATGGCTGAAATCGACAGTACTGCATAATGACACTTTAAACAAACAACCAGATCTTCTTTAATATAGTTGTAAGTAATACGACGAATACGCTACTGGCGACACAGCTGGAAATAACTCATTTAGGTCTCACCGGACAGTTGTTTTGGCAATTTTTCATCCGACAATGACCTATTGCAGAAATATGATCATAATTTTACAATAAAGATACAAAAAAACTAATAATTTTTGTTGAAAGGATGCTTGTAAGATTCTGACTAAGGTATTAAGGTTAATTCCTTATGCAACTGGTGGTTTTGATACTGAAACTATACTACCACCAACCCCTCTTTTATATTCATTTTTGACAGAAAAGAGCTATATTCAACCTGTTCCAGTGAGAAGCAGGCTAACAGAATCAGTATTTCCCTTATTGATCTTGAAAGTTCACTAGTACTATAATATAAATAAATAAATAAATATATATATATATATATATATATATATATATATATATATATATATATATATTTATTTATATATATAGATAGATACATACATAATTATATACATATATAGATACATACATAAATATATATATATATATACATATATATATATATATATATATATATATATATATATATATATAACTTTTCATCACCCCTCAACCATGTAGATTTTTAGATATTCACCTCTGAACGAGACACATGTAAATACGTAAGCCAAGTCGGATGCACATTTGCAGCCCAAGTTACGCATTTGATCTCCAATGCTAGTCTATCTGTGACAGGCAGTCACCAACAAGGCAACCCATTTACAAGCCTAACTCAAAGTAAATGTAAACCACATTACAGATTTAGCTTATGTGTGAGTTTATAAATGCTAGGGTTGTGATAATCAGGCTCATGCCTTATACCTTTAAATTTAGGGAGGTGTCAAAATACGAAACTATCCAGTGAGACCTTAATGTTATTTCTTTATTGCCAACATATTTTTGTATTACTTCCGCCATCTTGAATTTCTCTACTGATATGTTCTATTCAAATGGGCGTGCCTAGCCTCATGTGTGGAGCAACGTGGGAGTCCAGGAACTATGCCGTCTCTGTGTATTAGCTGGTCCTTCAGCATAACAGCTCTCTCTCTCTCTCTCTCTCTCTCTCTCTCTCTCTCTCTCTCTCTCTCTCTCTCTCTCTCTCTCTCTCTCTCTCTCTCTCTCTCTCTCTCTCTCTCATTGATTTAGGTGTTTGCCATTTCTATCTTGGTTAGCAAGATCATATTTTGCTAATTAGGGTGTGATAGCCATGGACTGGAAATCTGGATAGGTAAAGTATAAATATTAATACATGAGATACATACTTAGATAATAGAGCTTACTGTTTAATCACCGATTTCTTTTGACAAAGAAATATCAATGTAGCACTTGGGTTTCTTATAGACTGTGTAAATGTAATGTTGTTATTATTCGCTGCTGCTTATTGCTAGAGGTAAAGAATGTTTATGATAAAGGATTTCCGTGGTGATTAATATCAGATTTAACATCATTTATTTGCAGCTTGTTATATGTCATCGATGACTTCACATCAGAAATGCACCTCTCTAAGTCTTGGCTGATAGGCTCAACTAAAGATGGGCAGCTAGATTTGTATATTTAAGAGTTATCAGCGTAGAGTTCGTGAAACGCCGGATTTCAATCTGTCACCACACAACCAAAGGAAAAAAAAACAAAAAAAAAAACAACCAAAAATCAATGCAATTACGTGCTAAATGAAGTCTATTATCATAATATTAATATTGCGTGAATCAATTGCACAATTATACATATCCGACAATTTATATACTCAACGCAGACACTATGCTGATAAAGCATTACACATGATATTTGTGTTGTATTTGTTACAGTTATATATATATATATATATATATATATATATATATATATATATATATATATATATATATATATATATATATATAAATAAAGGAAGTTACAAGTGTTTATTTAATGTTCAGATGTATGACTTGTGAAGGGGCACGTACATCATTATCTCAATGAAATGCTGCCTGGGTATGTTGACGTGGCCATTTATATGTAGTGTAGGATGAGATCTGCGCATAAATACCACGTTTCAGCTGACAAAACCTCGATGCAAAGACTGTGAAACTAGGTCACTTTTATATTTCGACTAGGGGTTCAGCAAAAATAAGAGAAAGGTTAAACTTTTTTTGGTTACTGTTTGCAGTTAACATCTGGTACGTATAAATAGGTGTTACATCTATTAGCAAATTTACGTACGATAAAAAGGTCAATATTTAATACCTTTCGGCTTTATTTTAGACTTTAGGCAGAATAATTCATATAGTGGCGCTCTACAGTTATGTATTCAGCATAGAGTTGGAATTTTAAAGAAAAAGAGTTTCCCCTAGTTTCCTCACTAGTTTTACTGGTAATTTTAAAAAAGACTATGTATATGTTAGGTATTGTACAAAGAACCTTTTCTTTCCCTTTCTTTTGGTGTATGATTGATGGGTGTAATATGAATTATATAGTATACAGCTTGGCCTTGCTCCAGATGTGCACATTTAAAAAGGTGCTAGCTCTACTTGCTCATTTCCACTTCTAAAAGTTCATTGTAAAAAAAATCAGCCGATAACTTTTTTTTTACATTTTGTTTATGTATTTGTTAATTCATTCATGCCCTTTTAGTAGCTGGTATTGTCTAGTTTGGCAAAATTCGTTTTCCCTATTTTAAAAGCTGCCAAAATAGTGTACTTTTTACAAATTCCTGTTGATTTTTGGAAAACAAGGGAGCAGTCATTTTAGTTACCAGTGTGATAAGATCTTTTAACATGTAAACGTACAATATCCAAAGAAGTTTCAGCCACATTAAATGAAAGTATAGGTATGCCAACATTCTCTCCACTGTGCATGTTTAAAATGCAAACAACTTCACCTTACATACATCACTCTCTCAAAAGTACATAAAAACTGGTGAGCGCCACCTATGTTGATCCATAATCTAGAGTGCCACCAATGCAATTGTGGTTTTGTTTGCCACGGAGTCCGTCGTTAGTTATCTAAATGTGTATGTACGTACGTCAATCTGACTCTTCCTATACCTCATACTTTTTGTTGTTTTTATAATTCCAGGTACTGCAATTACAATGTCAATGACAACAAAAGCAGCACCACCAGTTCAATAAGAAAGAGAGAGAGAGAGAGAGAGAGAGAGAGAGAGAGAGAGAGAGAGAGAGAGAGAGAGAGAGAGAGAGAGAGAGAGAGAGAGAGAGAGATTTAGGTTGAGAATACATGCGTAGAAGTTAATTATATAATTTCATGCACCAACTTTGGAACGAATATATATATATATATATATATATATATATATATATATATATATATATATATATATATATATATATATATATATATATAATGTGCGTGTGTGTGTGTTGCACCAAGGACATCAATGCAGAGTTAATGGATATAGTTTTCTTACCTTACCTATGCCTTATAAAATCCTTACAGCTTGTGATTGTCGCTGTCAACTGGAAATGAAAAGTATGGTTATCAGTTAATAGAATTCCTGTAGATAGTTACGTAAATACATGCATTGCAGTTTTATCTGAAATATTTAGAATCTCTGGATACAAGTGTGTATGCACGTGATAAGTAATGATTGATATGACGTTATAAATTCTGCACAAATTTATAAAGCCAACATCTGTTTTATAAATCCATATATAACTGAGAATATGATTCACAAGTAGTGAATGGGGGGGCGCAATAGGGACTATGGGACTTCTATGCTAAAATAGTGTGGGTTTTCCATTAGGGACATGGGAATTTAACATAGGGAAATTTGACATGAGTGGGACTATAGTGGAACAAGTGAAAGTTTAACATAGATTGGGACTGTCTAAGAACAAGGGAATTGACGTAATGGTACTGGACACTGGCAACAATGTCACAAGTGGCTCATCCTAATCGGGCGGAACACTGGCAACACTGTTGAATGGGCTGGCCAGAATACGCGTTGCTATAGGGGCAATAGAGACATACACATAGATTTAGTTAGCTCCAAATGCACCTGGTTAATTATGTCACCTCCTAGGCCGGGCTCCACAAACGAAACGATGGCTCCAGGGCCGTTCCCACTTCACAGTTGTTATTGGGAGCGTTGAGGCGGATTGAGTGGCCTCATTATTCCAGTCTTCACTTTGTGGAATAGTGAAGTCTCCACTCTATCTTCTATTTTGAAGACTGTGATGACTACCCACTCTCTCTACTAACTCCTCTTCCCAGTTTTCTGTCTGCGGAACAGAGGCTCTTGGTACTGGTACTGGTTGTTCCTGTGGTAGCAGTAATAGCTGTTGATGTGTTCTCAACTAAGGCTTCACCTCACACACAGGTCTAATTGTGAGATGAAACGGGACCTCTCTTTTTTCTTCTTTCTTCATTTCTCCCTCTTCCTCCTCTTTTAATCTGACTCTTTCTGCAATTGCTCCCATAGCTATCTCCTCCGCGATACACCTACCAGATTCCAGGTGCATTTGGAGCTCAAGCAGTTTCTTAGTCTACTCATGTTGTACAATCCACAATACATTTAACTGGCTCCTGTTGTTGTTGCTGTTGCTGCAATTGTTGTTCTCTTTGCTCTTTCTGAAGTCTGTACTCCCAGTCCATTCCTCTTGCTCTTTCTTGATTTATTCTTTAAACGCATGTTCTATCAGGTCTTGGGCTATTTTTAACATCCTGACATTTTTACATTTTTAACATTTTAATATATCTTTTCATTCTTGAGTATCAGGTTTTGCCTGACATGATGTAAATTCACAAAAGCTTCATTCAGGTTTGCTACGATAAATTATCAGACTGGAAACCGCCTCCGGCTTAAGCGTGGATGCGATAGAAAACATACCTATGATTTGTTTCGAGGATCGGAACGATTATCTCATGGCAAGATTTTTTGACATGCCAAGAAGCAACAAACACATCATAGAACAAGTGTTTTTTTCTTCTTCAAATTAACTATTTTGACAAGGTTCACAACGTTGTGAAATCAAGTTAGACTTACACGGATGGAAATCATTGAGCTATTGATATACACTATGTATCCTAACTAAAGACAAGAGATATCCATAACGAGCATAGAAACATCGATCTACTTTTTCATTGTTTCTAGAAGAGTCACAATCATAAACGTCTGTAAATGTTCTAACGGATATAGAAGACTGCGTTAATTAGGACACACAATATTGTTCACATATCACAGAATCTCTGCCTTTTAATTTCACATTATTGAAGTGTGTGGTCTTGGCATATCTTATTATTATGATATCGTCTTACAAGGACGCTAATCCATTCGAATCAAAATACTTTACACAGGCACATTGGGGAAAGTAGACGGCTACCCAGTGGGTTCATTCCTAGGAGATGGCTGTTATCTCTGCTGATGACATAAGCTTGATGATCTTCTGGTTTGCGATGAGGAAGTTCATCATTAACGTAGAGGATTCCAAGAAGTGGTGTAGGATCTGTTTTTCATAAGGTAATAAAGTTCCAAGGTATCCATTTTTGTTTTGTTTTATTTTCTTTCTGTTTTTCACACGTAATGATGAGTCATCAATTCAATCCTGACTTTGTCTTGAAAGTCACTGTCATGTAATGGTCTCTTCGCCTCGTCGCCGTAATATTTGTTCCAGAGAGATTTAATGGCATGGATTTTATAAAGAAGTCTCTGGATGGGAGGAGTTATCAAGCAAGTTTTTATACCACTGATTTAACATTGCATCTTCCGAGAATAGACCCCCAAGCTTCTACCTGACACGAGTCATTGAAATGTCCTTCGCAGCCGCCTTGGTTTGGAGTGAAATCAAAATCCCTCAAAGAGTAAGCTCTTACATAATCGTCGCACGAAATGCTATGATTAATTGAGGTCTCTAGCTGTTTGGTAGCTTCATACCCGGACAAGTACGAGGCAAGTAACTTTCTTGTCAAAACCAGGTTCGATAGGTCGTGGAACACAAGTCTTGCCTGACTTGAATCTTGGAGACGTTGTAAAGCTCAAACTCGAAATGATTTTAATCGAGGGCTCCGTTAAGGGCTGCATTGCTAACAAAGCCAGTGATTAAACGTCTGGGAAACTGTCCTTAGAACAGATTATATTCGAACTTGGATCGGAGTTCAGTGGCAACGGTGAAAGTTTTCACTTCCACTTGTATCGGTTATTTGACGGCCGTTCTACTCAAAGTGTGACTGATGTCAATTCCCACTTTAGGTTACATGTCTACGCGTCTCACGTAGAGTCTGGCTTCTTTGATGACTCTTTTGTGATTCACAGCATAAGCCATCAAACGGAAAGCGATACTGCTGAGATTCAGTCTGAGATGGGCATCCACCTCATTCAGAAAATATTTGTCTTGTAACCACATGTCCAAATTGCTAAAGATCCATCAAGTCCTAAACTCTGCCCCGTCTAATGTTTTTCTTCGGTCGTTAATCCCACATTGTGGTTGTTTTTTTTATCTGTAATCAAATCGGTGTCTTTGAATTTGCCTACAGTATCAGGTTCCCATACAACGCAATCATCCAGATGGGTGTTCTGGGCTTCTAATGCGTACGCTCGGTAATGGTACGTATCCGTGCTGCTACTGACCAGTTTGTTACTCAAGTAAAAATTCACTAATGTGTCCAAATTCACTATTCGAACGTCGAGTTTCTTCAAGATAGAACAGATATATTTCAATAGCTTTCCTCCAGAAAAATCTGTATTGTGGGGTTGGAGTTTTAAATTCACTCCTTTAAAATTACGTTTCTCAGGGTATCATACTTAGCATCCACCCCGTACACCCTTTGCCTACTTATACAGACTGTATCTTCCCCAGCCAATAGTTTTGGATACGCAGATAGTTACTCCGGAGAGGATCCAAGTATTTAATTTGCCTGGATTTTTTTCGCTCCGTGATATTTACTTATTGCACCTCAATATCTTTATCAATATAATGATTATAAAAAAATAATTTTCATAAATCTGAACAAGATTATGTTTTGAAGATATTTCAACTCCAGAAATATCTACCCCTAAAACTCTTCACAATCTCGGCTGATCGTCTTCTAACATTATATCCTTCAATTGGTTCAATAATTAAACAAGTTCATTTATCTATAACTGCTCATATCTGCACATACTAAGACCCATTTTCTATACAAATCAGAAAGATAGCATTTACAAACTTTATCATGATGTTGAAGATAAGGTAATAGCAATGCAGATAAATACGATCTTCATTCGTGAACAGATGTTTATCCATTCAGGATAATCATCCACAAGCATTAGATTCATCCCACATATTGCAAACCACAATACGAGTACAACTCGAATTTTAGCTGACCAAGTATAAACAGAACACGTATCTAACCAGACTTTAAAAAAACTCCACTATCTTTTCAGATTCCCCTGACAATTCAGCCTAGCCCATTTTCATGAAAGATTCTTACTATTATTCATAAGGTCGTTCCTCAAAAAGTTCAAAGGTTAACTTACGAATATTGCAAGGTGTACCTTGAGATGGTTCACTTAGGTTCGTAGTGATGTCTTTGCACAGGTAGATCTTATGAACTGTTGAAATGTTTCACCAAGTTATCATACGAATGTCCTTCTACAGTTACTTCTCATATAGGATTTTAAAATGTATTACATTCATTTTATATTGTTATGTGGAACTGAGTGTTCAAGAAAATATCATACTATCTGGACATTTGTTTTGTTATTAATTACAAAATATGACTGAGATATCCAATATTATAAATGTTTTCCTTTATATGTACTGTCATCATGAAATGTAATCTTTTGTGTATATATATTTTTCCAAGTTTTTTTTCAACTTGAATGCTACGGATCTTCAATTTTACAATAAATATGACGCATCCCACCTACTAACAAATAAAAATTCGCACACACACACACACTTACACACACACACACACACACACACACACATATATATATATATATATTTTTATTATATATATATATATATATATATATATATATATATATATATATATATATATATATATATATATATATATATATATATATATATATATATATATATATGTGTGTGTGTGTGTGTGTGTGTGCGAATTTTTATTTTATATATATATATATATTTTTATTTTATTGCACACACACACACATATATATATATATATATTTTTATTATATATATATATATATATATATATATATATATATATATATATATATATATATATATATATATGTGTGTGTGTGTGTGTGTGTGTGTGTGCAATAAACTAGCAAGGAACAGTGCAAAATAGACAAGGCAAAATATAAAACTGAAGAATCATTTAAGTTAATCCTTTTGAACAAACCTGTAATAGCCTACAGAAGACCAGAAAAGCTCAAGGACACCCTAGTCAGAGGGAAGTTGACGCCAATCTCTAACCAAGACCATCCTAGACAATCTATCCCATGTGGTGATAAAAGGTGTTAAACCTGTTAAAATATGATAGAGACCAGGACATTTTGTAACACAGTGACTCGAGAGGAACTGAACATATATGGTCCAAACAAAACGTGCAAAACAGAATATAATTGATCTTATCTCAGCTATGAGCTGAAACATTTAGTATGTCGGAGAAATTGAAAATCTACAAAAACAATGATCAAACTTCATAGATGTGATTGCATGACAATGAAACTCTACAGAAGCCTATTCACAGAATACGTCTCCTCCCGTGGCCATATTTTCAGTGACATAAAAGATATTGCTATTGATCACAACCACAACTGGAGTTCCGAAACCAGGAAACAAAAGGAACATTACTTGATAAAACGCCAAAGAACATTGAAAAAGTGACTTACACAAAGAAGACTACAATAAGAAAGATATGCACAAATTAAAAAATTTGCTTGCAACCAACACATTTTCTTTAAAATAAATCTCTAAATTTGTCACCCAGTAACCTATTATAACTACTATAACAATGAAATATCCGGGATATAATTTGCGCTTACATAAATTTATTAAAATAACATATGTCATTATGGCCTATCGACAACAAGGTCAATATAACATAATGTCCAGCTTCCATAACAAGCTGGAATATACTAGTCAAAAATAAAGCATTTAAAGGTTTCGTTTCTATATATTATCCATGTAAAATATGCAAACACAAGGATTTGTTTATTTTATTTTTTTGTCTGGTCTATGGTTTGCATTTGCCTATGATAAAGACTCCTTAGGAGTGGAAAGCGCTCATGGTTAGTTAAATACCTGTTTTGCACTGTTCATTGTCAGTTTGTTGCATTTAGATTGCATGTGATGTCTTGTTGTATCCATTGCACTTGAAACGACTGTTATTCGCCACATGATATGTACACAATATATATTAAACAGATGGTTTGAATCACAGAAGAAAACTGGTCAGATTCAATTTCAGGACACAAACATAATTATGGCCACGGTGTGAATTCAGACATAATTTCGGAAAACTGTTACTATAAAACTCACAACAGCAGCATAAATGGACAGCACATTACATATAACACGTTTCCAAACAATTATTAATGCAATAAAATTTTGAGTGGCATTTAGTTTGTTATAACAGTTGAGTACACTGCATGATATGCCCAATATCATTGTCATAGCAGAAATGTAAGAATCGTAGATTATTGTGTACCAAAGGATACATAAGATCACAGACGAGGAATAAATATATAAAATAACTGGAAATCCGTCTTATTTCCAATCTATACTATAATTGTCGATAGTTACTTTGAAATAAATTCAGTTTGGTTGAATTATCGAATGAAGACATATGTACTGAATGTTTGATGTGATTTTCATTGAACAGATTAATGGCGGTATTTGACCTTCCTGGTAGCGGTTGAATTTGTGATCTAATTCTTTATCACCTGTGGAATTTTCGGTCTAGAAGTCGGGGAAACTTCTGTTGTGGCCCCGAAGTTAATTCATAAATCAGATGTCGTCAACGTGTCTCGTTTTATATCTAAAGATTGTCTGATTTAAAAATATTAAAACCTTCTCAAATATTAAAATTAGTCAAACAGACTCAATCCAATACTACGTCAATCCTACGTCTATGGTATACCTATGATGTCTCTCCAAAGCACCTGACAAAGGTGTTTACAGTAACAACATATTTTCAAATTATTAAATATCTACAACAGCTGGCGTTCGATAGTTCTGACGGTCTCTGCTTTCAGTATAAAAGAAGCGAAGACTTCTCATAATACATGTATCACAATTATGAAATTTTCTAGAGGTGTGACATTTAACCTCGTTAAGAGAGTGCTATGGGATATTAATAATAATAATAATAATAATAATAATAATAATAAATAATAATAATAATAATAATAATAATAATAATAATAATAATAATAATAATAATAATAATAATAATAATAATAAAAATACTAATAATAAATGAACGAAATATATGCATTAAAATGTCAATATTAACATTATATAGAAATAGAATGTGATCAGCGTTAAAATTGCTGCAGGAAAAACCCTTCGCTTCTATCAAAGAACATAGATCTTGTTATCATCTTTGGCCAGCGAAATAATTCCGAAGATTATTTTTATCTGATTTGAACACTAATATATCATATAAGAGGACCCAAGACGATAAATATATATATATATATATATATATATATATATATATATATATATATATATATATATATATATATATATATATATATATATATATATTGATGATATAAACCGTTCCTTATATATTCCAACAAGTGCTGAAGCAGTAGGTTCCATATACAGTATGGCGGCCTAAAATCTCTCATGCTGCCTTGTTACAGAATACGCAGAGTCATCAACATGCGGTAAGATGGAAATATTCCTTTTTCTGAATTTCCGTAACCGTTGCCAATTATAGAATATCACAACAAATATCGAAATGGATGCAAGAATAATTACGATTAGCAAGATTACCACTCCAAGAACGGCATTGTCTTTCGATCTGGTAGCATACACCATAAGCAATATTCCTGGAAGAAGAGAATGAATTAATTACAACTGTTTTCCCTTTCATTAAAATATAATTACTGATTTATTACATTATACATTGTTTCTTTTATCGAGCAGCCTTGATGAGGATAAAGAGCACTGTTGGTGTTGAAAATTTGCTTAACTCAACAAATTCTGAATCATGGGGCGAATCAGTCACTTCCGATATATCAAATGTTTGTGCTAGACAATGGAACAGCTGCAATAAGATAACACAATATTAGCTAATCCGAGTTTATCTACAGAGATATGAAAAACTCTTACCCAGCTGATACTTGAAATTTGTATATAAATATTTCCAGACAGAAAACTGGTTTCCGAAATCAAGCTACACACTGTTTGTTACTGCGTGAGTATGACCATTTTCAATTTAAACTAAGAAACAAATTTTTTTTCAACCTTTATGTAAATCATTTTATATTTCCCATTTTTTTGTTTGTAATCACAGTGTTTTAAACTTCACACATAGATTGTACTTGAAAATCTTTCTGCAAGATAATTTGTGAATGGAACAGCTGCGAATTAAGTGATAGAGATAAATTTATTAAACAATGTGTGTGTGTTTGTGTGTTTGTGTGTGTGTGTGTGTGTGTGTGTGTGTGTGTGTGTGTGACGCGATGATGCTGTGACTATAGCGTGAAAGCATCATAATGTGAGAGGAACCCAATTAGTGTCATGTACATTATTAATGCAGTGCAAAGTCCTGATACTGTGACAGGAACTCATAGAGTGTCATCGTTAAGCATAACTCTTCATTAATTAATGCATTGAGATGTTTACGCAATGAAAATTCATCTGCCTGAAAATGTTTGAAAGAATATAGAACTGATGTTCTGAAATTATTTCAAAAGTTTTAGCAAATTAAACCATGCTCCATTTCTATCAATAAACACATATATAAAATGTATTAGTGTTTGCATCCAGGTTTATATCATTAATGTTTATTTTTATAAGAAACCATCAATATAAAGGCTTGAAACATTGGTTATTTCCATGACTGGACACGTTGACTGGTATCTACCAGTATGCATTCTATGCTCTATTCGTTCACTAACGCAAGTATCGAGTGACTGAGACACAGTTTAACGTTAATGTGATGACGAAAAGTTTGACTTTTCATTTCTAAATACTGTTATATCGTATTCTAGGAATGAATAAATTTAGAAAAGTGTTACCTGCTGGAAATATCACAAGATATACGAAACCTATGGCAACTTCAGACAAACAGCCACCAATACAGCAGAGTTCGGACGGCTCGTCTGCAAGAATAGTTAAACTATGTGTTATTACCAATACCTACAGTCAGTCATGCTTTAGAGGCTACACCTATTATAAGACCAACCTGTCTTAAAATTCTACAAAACAGACAAAAAATAAAACAATGAAATAACATTTGTTTTCATATACCACTTAATTTGACATCCCTTACAATGACTGATAAACACAGATCAAACTCATAGTTCGTATATTTATGCATACAAAGTCAATATTAAGTTTCATTTATTTTGGAATACAATATATTAGTAAAATCGAACTTTTTGGACAAGATCTGGTGCAATATAATGCTTGCTTCACTTTTGAGACCAAATCGAAAGCAACCGAATATTCCAAGCGAGCTTTGTTTTTTCTTCTGATTACTGTTTTATGAACCGCATAAAGTATATCTCATTAAAAGCTACAAAATAACGTCGATACACCCCACACCAATAGAGTTTTTTCAAGCAGTGTGGCTCTTATAATCGACGTAGCAGAAAACGTAACGTTATGGACTCATTTTGAGCATTACTTAATGCATTTTGGCCATATGACTTTAAACAAGCAAAGGAAAAAACTGTATATTCTAATTTTTTTATTGAAATACCAAGATTATGCTAACTGTCGTTATAACAAACACTTTTTTTGTGTCCAAAACGTCGCATTTATTTTATGAAATTTTCTCTCTGGCCATTATTGTGTGAAGTCATCCGTTCATATGTACATTTATTGGAGTTATTTAAAATAGCTTTGAAATGGTTTAGAAACCACTGAAAAATAATTGTTATTCTAGTGACCAAAATGGGTACATAAACCTTGATATATAACCTCGTCAAATTGACGATATATAAATAACACAGGTTATAACAGTTTCTTGAATTATGTTGGTAGATTAGGAAATAACTTTGATATGATAGGGTGGGGTTGTGTGAGCATGAAAATGTTAATTGTACATATAATTGTATGCATGAAGGCACATAAAGGCTTATAAGAACAATTCTAGCTTATTGATATTTCCATGCACTACGAATGATAAAGAGGAAATTCGAATGCCGAGTATGTTGTATTAACAGCTAAGTACAATGGATTATTTACTATTGAATGTAAATAAAGCTTAGAGGTAACATATTCAGGCTCACAAAGTATAAACCTCTTCAAATGAAAGATTGTGAGCCAGTTGTTTCTATTATGTTCGGTAAAGCATCTATATTTTTTAAACAAAATGGTTACAGCCAAATTATTCATATTGTTAAATAGAATTTCGTTCATTAACGCAAAATCAGCGCTTTTATACTTTTCTGTTTCAAATAAGTCCATCCATCCATCCATCCCTCCCTCCCTCCCTCCCTCCCTCCCTCCCTCCATCCATCCATCCATCCATCCATCCATCCATCCATCCATCCATCCATCCATCCATCCATCCATCCATCCATCCATCCATCCATCCATCCATCTATCTATCTATCTATCTATCTATCTATCTATCTATCTATCTATCTATCTATCTATCTATCTATCTATCTATCTATCTATCTATCAAACTGACAACTACCAGTGGAAACCTTGTAAAGAACTAGCCTGAGCACTTTTGACTTTTAATGAGTCTTTTTCAAAGGCAGATACAAAACAAACAAGTAAACATAAAAAAACGTTGTGTTTCTAAAGCTCTATATGGCTGTCTCTTCATGAATTAAACCTGTACAGCCTCTATAGACTTGTTGCGAATACTGAAAGATGTTTCTATTTCACTAGAAATCTTTGATCCACAGCGACATCTATTACTTCGTGTACATTTATGTAACGTATATTATATTCTTGATATTTGATTCAATACCGGATATTTTATTCTTATAGTAGTAAGTAAAGGATAATAAGAAGATTTAGA
Organism: Potamilus streckersoni; assembly: GCA_016746295.1. Lineage (NCBI taxonomy): Eukaryota > Metazoa > Mollusca > Bivalvia > Unionida > Unionidae > Potamilus > Potamilus streckersoni. Next base: position 64,163 of record JAEAOA010002357.1, read on the forward strand.
AAAAGTTTGAAAAGAAACTGTGTCGGCTGCAAATACTAATTCTACTAATGCATAGCTTTCTTTTTCTAGTCTTCTTGGTTTAGACCGCTTGGTTTCAATGTTCTAAGGCGGCGTATCCAGTAAGATTCCATTTCCTTCCTGTTTTCGGAACTCCAGATTGGGATGTTAGCAATTGCGATAAGTGTTATATCACTGAAAGTGTGGCCAAGGAAGGAGGTACATATATATATATATATATATATATATATATATATATATATATATATATATATATATATATATATATATATATATATATATATATATATATATATATATATAGTTTAGACAGTTTAGTTTGAATGTTCTAATCCGGCGTATCCTGTAAGATTCCTTTTCCCTCCTGATTTCGGAACTCCAGCTGGGGTTGTTAGCAATTGCGATAAGTGTTATATCACTGAAAGTGTGGCCAAGGAAGGAGTTATACAGGGCAGTAACAATATATATATATATATATATATATATATATATATATATATATATATATATATATATATGTATATATATATATATATATATATATATATATATATATATATATATATATATATATATATATATATATATATATTGTTACTGCCCTGTAGTTAACCTACATGTTTGTTGACGACGTTTGGGTACTTTTAATCCTTTATAATATAATTTTATTTTTCTTTTATATCATTATATATAATTATTATTATAATGATGATTATGATGGTATTTGTGAATTGAAAAGGATATGATAAATCGTGCAAATCTTCTGGTCAGATGCAAATACTGGCATCAAATTAATGATTTACCAGAAGAACAACTCATCTTGAGAGATATTCAGCCCAAGACATCTATCAGTAGTATGTAATGTTGAGCATCCTCTCTCAAAGACCTTTTAACCCCAGAAACCTTTTAGGTTACGATTTATGTCAGCAACCTTTCTTAGCTTAAAATGATGACTTTCTGACAAAATATATTTTGTTCAGGGTATGTGGGGACTCTGCGATAGGAAAAACTCAACTATTTTTATAGTCCCTATACTTATTAGACAAAATGTTATATTAAGCAAATGAAAAATATATAATATTTTTCTCAGTACAACATGTTGGATTTGATCTGACAGATTTTGTAAGAGATTTAATTTCATCAAATCAGCGTTAGGTTATAAACCTAAAATAATAAGCGATTGTATTAAAAAATATAGTTACCATAGATCACCAAAATACGGGTCGGTATGGTTATTCGCGACTAAAAACGATATGAGAATTGTGGGTTGAGCTGATGATCTAATGACATTTATTGAAAATATGGTCGATATTTTATTTGATAATGATATTAATAAAGCTGCACAAAATTAAACATTTACTATTGTGATCTATATTTCATTATAATCTTTTCAATATTTGCTGACTTTCATTGGCAAAAATTCTGTTAACATACTATCAATAATACGGAACTCTCGTATTATATTGTCCATATCATTTTTTACCTCGGAAATAAGATCGAAACTGATCAAGTAATTTTCATATGTAATCCTTGCTGTTTCACGAGCATTGCTTTTACACGCGAGTCGCGATTCAGTTTTTTATACGCTGTTTCATGAGAAACACCAACGCAGGAATTATACCATAGCTAATAATTAACAACGGTAAGTATAATATCGCTCGAAATATGTTGGTAAAGTATTTGTAACATTTTTTTACGCACCAAAGTCTTTTTTAAAATAATATCTGTAATATTGAATTAACGTGTCCACATCTTGTTTTGGAATGTTTTCTGAAATATGATTAAAATCAGCCATATTTTTTAAGTATATAATATTTATTTACATATTTTATACAGTTATCAAAGTAATTAATTGCTTAGTTTCAGATGCAAAATCAATACACCAGTTGGTCGCTGCGGTTAAATTTTTTATCATCTGATATTAGCATAAACCTTATTTCGGTATCTTTACTAAACACTATAGATACAGTTAGAGAACAAAAAATCAGTTGAATGACGCCATATATATCTGGCAAATATACTAGATTTTTCAGCGCTAAATATGGACAACCTATATACACTGTAACTTCCGCCGTATGTTTGATAGTGTTATTTAACAGTTGTCATGTTGCTAGCTCTAATTATACTCTGATTATACTGTGTATACTCTATCGTTAGCTTGTCCATGAGGAATTTTAACATGATTAGTTTTTGAACGATATTGCTTTAATGTCAGCGAGTTTAATATCTGCAACCGCTAGACTTCCAAACAATTCATTAATTAATCTGTTTATATTTCTTCGAAAATTTTGGGACGTTTGTATGTGATTAGCATAATCAATTCTAAATGCGGTAATTCCATTATTGATTGTTGTTTTTGCTGCCAATGTAGGAATGTTGCTATCGCCGAAATCTGTTTCTGATGTTCTGTGATTATTAATACCATTTTTGCTCTTATTTAGAAATGCACGCATGCTACCACCTCGTACTAATACGTGCAATGATTCTTGATCATCAACGTATTTTTTTGTTGCGGCGTCTGATTGTCCTATCTGATTTCCTAGGTATGGAATTGTTTTCCTGACATAACAATATCAACAGTAAATGAGTCACCAGTTTTCTTAGCATAATTGTTAACTGACTAACCATAATCTTGTATTTTACCTTGATCAGCAAAAGTAACTATATTACTATCAATGGCAGTGGGAATTTGTATAAGTACATCTGACAGTTGTATATTACTTGTCGTTAATCGTCCTTCATTTTCGTGAAAAGTAACAGCTTCATTTTAAGCAAAACTTGTCATATTTAGTGAATAATTCATTTCACTTTTGAGCTGACAAGAGTTTTCATATTTAGATAATTCAACTTGTTGAGTAGTTGATGAATCTACTGCTATTCAAAATTTTGAATAAAAGCTCATTATTTATTCACCATTTGGCAAAATTTTATAACATACAATTGTATAACAATATTGGCACAATTGTCTATACTAACTTTGATAGAGAATGTTTTGTGTAACAAACACATAATAATGAGATTCCAGATTGTCATTATCTTATTGTTGGAAGACTTGGATCGGGAAAAACAAACTTAAGTATGAATTTGCTTCTCGGAGATATTTTAACTACGATCGCATTTATATTACACAATTTATCAACAACATTATAAGTACAAGCTTCTTAAAAATATTCGTGATGATCTTGAGGATGGCGAAGACTTTTTATTATCAAGCAGCTAGAAGAACTTGTATAAGCTGGTTGTTTTTGATAATTTTCCGCTAAGCAACGATAAATTAATAAAATCAGATCGTATTTGTCATTATAACGTAATAAGAACTGTAATTCTAATGATCTCACTCAGGGATATTATAATGTTGACATAATTATTAGTCGAAATACTGGTTGCTTTACAACATTTCCAGGACTTGACAATGTTTATGTTAGAAATATTGCAAACGAACAATGTGGTGATCTAACGAAAGATAAATTTATTAAACTGTATCATCAACCAACAACAAATTAATGTGACATTTTTGTTTGATAAATTAACAAAAGGTACGAGTAAAATGTTTCGATGTTGTATTAAAAATATTTAAATTAATTTTTTTTATAGAAAATGCTATACAGTTAATGTATATAGTTAATGGAAAAACAAGCAAAGTACAAAAAACAGAAAATCTTAACAAAAACTTGCAACGATCTCAAGCAAATTGCAATTAGCAAGTACAGCAAGCACGACGTGGACAAAAAGCTTAGAGCCACAGTTCTCAAACCAGTTATTACAGCTTTACTCAGAAAACAACATGAAACTAAACCAATGCCAGAAGAACTTAAACAATTGCTAGAAAAAAGTCTGATTGGGAGAATTATTGAAAGATCTGAAAAGAAAAAATAAGCCGAGGAACTTGTAGCAAATATAGCTGATCCTCTTGCAAGACCAGCTGCACTAAATCTGGTAATATATAATCCACTGGAACTTCAACAACGATAAGTAGACACAGCAGTAGTTACATCCATTAAAAGGAGGTTAGAACGCGCAGAATGTAGACGAGAGAGAAGAAAAAAGAAACTTTGAATGATTTAATATATATATATATATATATATATATATATATATATATATATATATATATATATATATATATATATATATATATATATATATATATATAGCAAAATAAGAGATGATGAATACGGCGATTTCAATAAAACTATGTTTTCTTTAAGACTGAAATTACACAATGTTCTAAAAGATGATTTTAAGGCGGACGAAGTAATCAAAGATCTAGAAAAAAGAAAAGAAAAGTGTAAGGAGCATTACAAAGATACAGTTTTAGAAAATATAAATTATTATCATATCATTAAATTATATTGACGTTGAATTATCGCTGATCTTTATATTAAAGTTATTAATGATATGAAAAGTTACAAATATGATAATTTAATTAATAGCTTAATTACAGATGCAAAAGTAATTGATGAAGGACGAGAAAAATATATGGTTTTCAGACCAGCACGTCATATGACGATGACTGAAGAAGATTTACAATTATCAGAACGTAAATCTAAAACAAATAATGATGAATATAAAAACTAAGTAAAATACGAAATAATGTCATCAGACCATTTTGCTTTTATGAAAAATTAAAATTTCTGACGTTGGTAATATGTATAATTGAGAAAAAGATACGAACAGAGAAATCCCACTCGGTTTCAATTCTGTTACAATAACGCCCCATCAAATGCAGTTATTAATGAAGGTTGGACAAGAGATTTTCTGCTGCTTGTAATAATCTTGCTATAAAACCACCAGATGGGGCTGCTGATGGAACTGCAATGGTATCTTTGTTTAAAAAAAATATAGTAGGTTCTGAAAGTGCACGTTATAATGAAGCTATTTTAAGAGAAAGGCACTTTCAGCAGTATGACATCAAATTACAATGATGCTGTCATTAGGTACAAAATTTTGGTTTTGCTGGGATTATAATAAACTATATTTTACATCGATCAACAAAAAATGATTGTTTATTTCGAAATGGCGGTATAGATGCACAGTTTGTAATAAACAAACTTTCGCTGTTGATGCCAAGCTCGACGTTTAATGCAGCAACAAAATAACGCAATATTTATAATGCTGATGTTAGATAAATATTTGCTAGAAAAAATTCAAAACAATACCCAGCCTAGCGATTGAATGTAATTATGCAGATGACTCTAATAAAACATTACTAGGCCTTACATTAACCTGCTCGACGCAGTGCCCAAATATCAGAACGTCGAGATGCCTCTCAAATATCAGTAGAGGAATTTCTTACATTTTATCCAAAATTTATACATATATGCGTTAGTGATAAGCGATATAATTGTTACAAACGACTGTCAGAAGTAAAATGTCAGTGCAGGTTTAAAGTAATTTACACTTTACTCGAAGTTCAAAGAACTTCAAGTTTAATCCAATATTATTATATAACATGACAAAATGTATTGTTAACAAAAATATATTTTACTGATTACCAAGTTAAAAAATTATCAGCTTCTGTTGCCAAACAGAGGCAGGTTTCGTTAATGGTCAATCCTAACGTTCAAACAGGTACATTAACAAGATTACTGTTAGCCAAAAAAAAAGTAAATAAATACGATCGCAAAAAAAAAAAATTTTGTTTTAAATTTTAGGGCAACACAAATAACTTCCATTTAAAAACATGGCAGTTTAGTCGCCAAGGCACTATCTGTAATAGCTAGAACATTAACACCTAACATTTTGCTAGTTTTAGATACATTAGGATTATCAGCAGCATATGGAGCAGTATCTGGCGGAACGAAAAAGGCATTTGTAGGTAACGGTATTGTCCGCAGCAGTTGTATAAAGAAACTTTTCGTTTGAACGTCGATGGTAATTTTTGTCTACAGATTAAATATAATCTCAAAATGGAAAACGATTTGAAGAAAGGCGCGACAGCTAAAAGATTTATTTATTCCAATAGCTCCATTAATAGCATGATTGGCGAGAAGTCTATTTCCGGTATGTTAGGAGTAGGACGAGGACTAATATTGCCAGGAACAAGGAGATACAGTCTCCTTCATTAAGTAATTTTAATATACTTGATAACTAAAACAGTAATAAATTTCCACGTAGTTTATTCCAAAGACGAACTTATGACTCTAGCATCTCCAGGTTCGTGTGTAAAAAATATACAAGATTTTAATGACTGATCTGACACACATTGGGTAGCTGATTTTGATAACAATTATTTTGACTCGTTCAGAATCCCACCATATGACGCAGTAAACATATTATGTGAGTAAAATCAAAATATAAAATTATTCGTGTCATAAAATTCAACCAGTTGGTACTTCCTCTTGTGGATATTATTGCGTAAACTTCATTGAAGAAATGACCAAAAAAATACAGATTTTTTAGTTTATGATTCAATTTGACAAACATCCCTCTCACGCTAATGATGGGATTGCAATTAATTTTTGTAAAACTACCTAAAGTTTGCAATTATTTTTTGTAAACCTACCTAAAACTTGCAATTCATTTTTGTAAAGCCACTTAAAGTTTGCAATTAATTTTATCTAAACTCACTAATATATTAATGTCAACATATTGTCTTAAAGTGTAAGACAAACGGGAAAATAAAGACGAAAGCAGAAAAAACAAAGAATATTAGAATAATTCTTAAAAGTATTTGTATAATTTTAGGAACAAGAATATCATTATGTTATTATCAGAAACAATTTTTTTTCCGGAGCGACTGCCTTGATGTTGTCAAAGAGATTTTTTTTAATAGATGACTAAATAAAAAATGACTTGTGACTGCCATTGTGATAGAGATTCATGTTTCCAGCAAAATAAAATTGTTATATATTGCCAGAAATACAACAATAGAGAAATAATTGTAACAAGCACAGATACACATAAATTAATTGATAAACTGCTGAAACCAAAAGTCGGTTGGACATTGCCAGGCAATAAATATACTGGACATTGTAATCCTCTTGATAAACAGTTTGAAGGAAACGACAATCCTCTTACAGGACAAGAGCCTTACAATCAAGTTGATGCAATAGCAATACGGCATAATATCTGCTCTAGAGATATTGAGCGTGCAAACAGCCAACAAAATAAACACAGCTGCGATAAAATAATTTGACGAACTTCGTGAAATAAAACCATTAAATAAGCTAGAGCGTGTTAACCGAATGCTAGTCCAGGGTTTCATTGGAGCAAAATAAAAACTCGGACTTGGTAGAGAATTATATGATGATCTTGCGGTAGAGCTACACAAACCTAGAAAAGTTCCCGCAACGTAAAGTTGTAGTAAATGCCGTTGATGACATTTAGGCGGTAGATTTAGTTGATATTTCAAATCTAGATAATTTAACGATGATAAGAGATATCCTTTTAATATAGTGGATGTATTTAGCAAATACATATTTAGTATGCCAGTTTCGGATAAAACAGGTATATCGATGACTAATGCACTAAAATAAATAACAACAGCTACAGAAAGAAAACCAAATAGAATCTGGAGTGATCATGGGGCAGAGTTTTTAATAAAATGTTTGAGCAGGTTTAAGACAAAATAACATTATAAAATATGTTAATGGAAGTTATTGAATAAAGCGTCATTGTCGAGCGATTTAATTACACAAGAAACGACAATTTCATACGTATTTGACAGCTAAAAATACGAGTAAAGATACGAGTAAATATATTAGCAATTTACATAAAATTGTTGACGAATATAATAACACGAAACACTTCACTATTAAAATGTCACCAAACAACGCGATTTGAAATATAAAAATATAATAGCTTTGACAACAACATTTGAAAAAGCAGATGCTCATTAGTGGAGCGAAGAATTATTTATTGTTGATAAAGTACATGCAACTGTACCAGTTACATATTCGTTACAAGATTTATTAGGTAAGCCTATGACTAGAACTTTTTATGAGCATGAACTTCAGAAAACAGAAAAAAGATATATTTGTTATTGCAAAATGTATTAAAACCGCGGAAATAAATGCTTAGTCAAATGGATTGGGTATAGCGATAAATTTAATAGTTGTGTAAAAACTAAGTCGAATTCACCGACTGCGATTTCATCATAATATTATCATAAATTTGTTTCTCTTTTATTATTACTTATTTACATTTCTGGTTTCCATTAAAAAAAATAAAAGTAATTTTTTCGCATCATCAATTGGCATGAAATTTAATATTTAAATAAGAACAAAATAGTATTTTATATTTCCTTGTTGTCCAAGTATATTATGTATAGAAAGAGCTTTATAAGTTGCCAAATATTGTATGCTGGGCAACAGTAAAATTAATTTTTGATATTTTTTTTATAATATGGTACTTAAAATCATATCGCCCAGTTGTTGATCTACTTAAATTTATTTAACTACCAAAAACATCATCTTCGTCGTTGTCATAGTTATACAAAATATCAATTTCATTACAACCAACAAATCTATAATCGGTGATATTTTCTAACATAACATTTGACACTGAAAAAAATCTACCGAATATAGAAGTTACTCAGTTAAGTTCATCATTGCAATAATCATTCATTTAATCAATAAATAATATGTTCGGAGAAATAAAATATCATCAGCGAGTTAGTATACTAAACGATAAAAAACTAACTTAACTGAGGCAGTTTGAAATTTGTTTTTTGGAACATGGTTTTTATTTTGGTAATGTTTTGATAATATTAGCTGACTCCGACTGACTTTTGTTAACAGCAGCAGATAAAATATACCTTAGTACGAACAAAATGATGACATCGCGATTTAATCGCGATGATGTTATGGAATTTAATCATAAATGTCTTACTAGAAAAGATCTTCAAAAATATTATTAGATATCGTATCTAAAACTAAATCTATCAAATGTCAACATAGACGTTGCAGATCTTCTTTCGCCATCAGCTTTATATTTTACTCCATCTGAATCACTTTTATGATATTTTGCTGAAGAATAAATTGATTAAATTTCATTTCTTGTCCATTTTCGAGATTTATTAAAACAATCGATATGGAGTATCTCGTACGACCAGTATATCATCTACTATTTTCGAGTTGTTTGACTAAATCTAGGTTTTCCAAATGATTATCGGTTTTATTTTTATTAATATTGTCGTTAACTAACCTATTCGGTACTATTTACTTAAAAGTTTTAGACACCATCCTGTGAGCTTTATAATTAATAAAATCTGTTTTAGTGCATCTAAGGCTTATAAGTAAATATCCAACAACTTGTTTAGTTCTTATACTTAGAATAATTCCATTATCAATTTGCTTCATATAGATCAAATACTTTGTGAGGTTGAAATTAATTTTCTATTCCTACATATTTAATATTATCATCTCTAGCTGTATCATTTGCTATATATACCCGCTTGCCTTCTGGAATATCGCCAGCAAAAAAATATAAATAAACTATTTTCTAAATATTTGAATTCTTTCTGCGTCATCATCTTTCACTGAAGTTAACATACAAGCAGGTGCTGGTATGCCGATAGATGCTTTAGATGCTATTTTGATAACAGAATTTAATGCATTTGCAGCATAAAAGTTGTACTTTGGTTGAGCATGAAAATTTTATTGCTGTTCTGCAATCATTGGGAGACTTCTTTCATTACACTGTATGATTTTTATATCTTACATTTTAACAATTTCATTTCAATTAAGTATAAAATATTACTTTATATATATATATATATATATATATATATATATATATATATATATATATATATATATATATATATATATATACATATATATATATACATATATATATATATATATATATATATATATATATATATATATATATATATATATATATATATATATATATATATATATATATATATATATATATATATATAACTCTAAAATTGCTAGATGCTGCTAACAGGAGCATTATCAGATCACACACGATTGCTTCAGAATTTCCAGCTGATGACAATATTTACAAACATGATGATCAAACTGTTTTCGCGAATTTTAGCTCTACAAATTTATTTCATCTTATGCGACCTATTATAGCTGGAGAACTTGCAGCTCATACAGAATCAAACTTATGGTACAATGTCATACGATTTTATCAAAGTTACAGGCAGTTAAGGATGTACTTGATAGAATTATTTAAACAAACAGTTTAGACATCAAAAGTTTGGAACCCATATTTAATTGCAAATTTGAGAAAAATATTAACTCGAACAAACATTGCCATGGTCACCGATCAAACACATCAATAAAAAATTAAAATTTAGAAAACTTTACTTCATTTCGATCAGGTTGTAAATTCGAAATGATAAAAGAAGTTTTGTTTCAACAAGCAAATATAATATACTTCGCCGTAGTTTGTACTTCAATCTTCTTCAACAAATTAAGAACAAAAATTCTGTATATATGTCAAAACAATGAAGACAAATGTTTTAAGTGGTCTATTATTTCTGTGATGTATCCAAAAGAACAAAATGCTGATAGCTTTAACAAGTATTCTCCGCACAAAGACCAACTAAATTTTGATGGTATCTAATTTTCAGTAGTAGAATATCAAATGCCAAAGTTGAAAAACACACAATATCTCAGTAAATATTTTCGGATTATACCACAAAGAAAACATTTACCCAAAATATATCTCAGAAAATGCTTCACAGTTGACAAAAACTTTTTATTTTATCATGGATATTAATGTTGGATATAAAACTTCCACAGCTACGTTGGCGGACACACATCAACAAGAAAATTAAATACCTTCGGTTTTAGATGTCTGCAAGGTTTTTCTAGCAATGGAACTGCTGGAGCATCGTAAAAACTGTGTCAGTGTTTAAAACATCACTATTCCTAGTAAAAAGAAAATTGAAATTTAAAACTTATGATCATAAACTAAATATTCCTCGTGTTATTTCCGCTGATTTCGAGAGTTTACTGGTTCCTATGGTTTGAGCAGAAAATAATCTGAAAAAAATAAAGTGCTATAAAAATACACCATTCCCTGCGGAGTATCTTATAAAGTACCTTCCTCTGCCAGCGATGAATTAAAATCATCAATAACGTTATACAGAGGTCAAAATCCTGCTTTGTGGTTACTATAAAATTTAATAGACGAAGTCAATAAATTTCAAACAGATTACCTAAAACAGGTCAAAATAGAATTACGTCTAAACAACAACTTCATTTTTGATCAGGTAGTTACTTGTCATATTCTTGAAAAGTTACTGGCGGACTCCAATGGAGTTCGAGATAAGGTGCGAGATCATTGTTATTTGACAGGCCAATATCGTGGAGCAGCTCATGACAGTTTTAAATTAATATTTCTTGCTCCAGAATTTATTCCTGTAGTTTTACATAACGTTCGTTGCTGTGACAGTCATATCATTGCAAATGCTCTTGGTGATAAATATTTAAGCTAAATTAAAATTAAATAACGAAAAATGTATTCCAAACAATTTTGAAAAGTATATGTATGTCAGTGACGCTCATCAAATTACATTTTATTGGCAGTGTGCAATTTGTGGCTGCATCATTATATGAGCTTGTTAACTGCGCTACAAGCGCTGGTAGGACTTTCGCTAACATAAAGATTTGCTTCGGTGAAAACTATGTCAAACTGACAAGAAAAGGTATCTTTCCGTATGAGTATCTCGATGATTGGAACAGATTTAATGAAACTTCTCTGCCCGACAAAAATAAATTGTACTCACTGCTCAAAAATGAAAATATCACTGATGACAAATACAAATATGCAAAAGATATGTGGAATAAAATTAGTTGTAAAACATTTGGTGATTTTCGTGGCTTATATTTCGCACAGTCAATGATTATTATAGTTTATTATCAATTGAACTTATATCGTTAATAAGTTAGTTCAAAATGTGTTAGATAAAATAAATTACGTCAAACATCACAAACATTTAAAGCAAGCAGTAAATGCTGGACCAAACCTGAGAAAAGTCCATCACGTGCTGAAGTTTAATCAGTTCCGGTGGATGACAAATTATATTGACTTAGATACGAAACATTTTGCTGTATCTAAAACCAAATTTGAGAAACACATTTTCAAGTCAATGAACAACTATACTTGGTAAGAAGATGGAAAATATTCGAAAATGAGTTTCGATAGTAAGTATTAATGACATAAGTCGCAGAAATAAATTCGATAACGATGATGGTTTGTTAGTATGAAAATATTTAATGAAAATCTTGCTGCAATACAACGACGAAATATAAAGGTAAAGTTACATAAACCTATTTATGTTGGAGCTTCATTTGTCAAAGTGGCTGATGTACGATTTTCACTACAATTTTGCCAACACGCAATGGCCAGATTCTGAGCTGCCATTTACTGATACGGACTCTCTAGATTATGATATAAAACGTGAAAATGTCTATCAAGATATTTACAATAATAAAATTTACTTGATTTATCAGATTATATAGCTTTTAATGTATTTCAAGATAATTCAAACAAGAAAGTTATTAGAAAATTTAAGAACGAATTTGTTTCTGCCGGTGGGAGTGTTTGTCAGATTAAGAAACAAAATGTATTCTGTCATATTAGATGAGAATAAAGAAGCCGAAAGGTATCCCTCGTGAATATTGAAAAAGATGATGAATTTTGATAATTTCAAAGAAGATCTAAACAATAGTATCTGTTTTATGAAATTTAATATCATAAGAACAAATTATCATAAACTAGAAACAAATACAATGTTGAACGTGGACAATGCAATTCTGATTATAAAAGACATTGCGAAGATGGAATTAATACACCCGGACTTGAACATTATTGAAGTAATATTGTCTAAACATCAGAAATATTGTTTGAAAATTTAACATTAGTTTATTGAGGTAATAGCAAAATAAAATAAATATTGGTTAATAACCAGCAATTATCGTTTGAATTTGAAGATGAAATTTCAAGTATTTGTTTTAGTAAATTTGAAAGAATCGAACTCTCCCTCATCAGATCAGACAATAACAATATTTTCATTATCTTGAAAGTTTACGAGACACACTTGCACAGAAATATGACAATTTGCATAATCCAATAATCTAAAGTTAGTAAACAAAAATCAAAATCGACCTGCACAGGTCAAAGTTTTTTCCAAAATGCTGATATTCTAACGTGATTGTATTGAGCCACAATGATATAATACCAGGTTTGTATTAATTATAAGTTCCAGTGAATCTCTTTAAAAAATTTCAGGGTACATTTTTAGTATTTCCATAGAAAATATTCGCATGAACACAATAAGTTGAAGAAATAAATTTGAACCCAACTGTATACAATATATTATACAATTTGAATGTGCTAGATATTAAAGCACGACTTTAAAATCCTCTTAGGTACAAGATCATATACTTCTATACTTGACCTCATTAGACTTCTTCCAATCTTTTGTACTAAATTCAACACGTTTAATAAACGATTGATGCGTTTGTTATGACACGTGAAAAAGCGACCTTTTGTATGATGCATGTTTCACCTCATTTAGGCAAAGGAAAAGCAATATTATATTGATCAATCACCTTCTTAATGCAAAATACACCTCCGTACAGATAAAAACAATTACATGTGTTTAACACATGTCATGGAAATGGCAGGACTGATGCAGATAAATGCGTTGCAACAAAATAGAAACGATTTTAGGAAAAGAGTAGTCTATTGAAAAGAAAGAATAGCTGAGAGAAGCATAAATCCTATAAAACAAGAGGGAAATTTGAAAAGAACTGCAAGCTGAGTTTATAATAGTTCGAAACGTACTTGCTCATAATAACACAATGAAAGTGCACTCTTAAGTAGTTATTGGATAATTCTTGTTTTGACAATCCCAAACTACATTTCACAATTATCATCACAAAACTCATTTTGATGATTGTATTGGTATCACGTCTTGTCTCATATATGGGTATTAATGTACAAAGATAATACCAAGGATTTAGCACTTTCTATTAACATATTTTTTGTGGAGAAAGATGCTGAAGTCGTTTATTATTAAGACTTTTTATTCACGAACAGCAATAAACTATTATATTTTCAATTTGTAGAAGAATATTTGACAGTCCAACGTGTTACGCCATTTCAAGAAACAAATCCAACATGAAGTTGTTGAGAATTATTAATAGTGTATTCAAAATGTCGACATTTGTTTGTATTAATAACAAAATATCACAAATTTTCCCAGGAATAAAACGATATGCATGAATACAAAACGAAATATGACCTTTGTGAAGAGTTTATTTTTTTTGACTTTTAATGTTATCAAAGAAATGGAATTCACGATCTTAATATTTATGTGATTTGTCGCGCGTGCAATACCTATGTCCAGGAATTTTAATTTCATAGCAGTCGGAATGTCAAATTGCTCTATCTTATATACTGAGTTTTAAATTTATAATAATTATGATACATTCATAATATAGAACAAACCAACAGGGCGACCACTTGAGTAATTATTTTGTAAACGAGGTTATAAAATTGAAACAAAACCTAGCAATTTTCCTTCGTTGTATTAAATTACTAAAAAAGTAAATTACATCAAATAGCGGCGACCATGTTTAGAATGTTATAACTTGGAACCCTGAAATAGAAGAAACCGAGTCGACAATTTGCTACAGTCATGCTACAGTCATGCTGAATTTTGTTTCGGGGAAAACTGACCGAACGTCTGATATTGCGAAAGACTGAATACTTGGCCAACTACACGTCAGTAATTTCAACCCATTGATGTGAAAGGAAAACTCGTTAAAGATGTGGAAATCTTATGTGAAGTGTTACTCTTGGTGAATTACGTAGTTAGTTTTTGCCACCTGACTATTCTAGCAGTATCATCTTGCTGCTTCTGTGAATTCAAATGTTTGTTTAAAATTGCATTCGATGTTGGAACCTTTAATTAATAGATAGAGTCAAGTATAAATACACTGTACACCGATCGTCATGGATGAGCTATGCAGCACGACAAAATAATTTCTCAATAATCTTGAAATTTTTACCAAAGTATTCAGAATGAAGCTTTTTAAATTCGTATCTGTGAAGGTCATAACAGACCTGATGCTAACATAATTATTAAACCAAATATTTTTTATTTCAGTGTAATTTCTAGAATCAAATATTAAAGTCCTTTAGTGCAATCACATAATTCTAATGTTCTGACTGTTTAAATCAAATAATTAATTACCTCTACTATATACAACGAATATATTAATATAAATCAATATTTTCTCTCAAAGGACTCTTACGAACACTGCCATAACTGAACAATAACAAAATAAGTGTGCGTATGGTCATTAGTTAATGTCCATTAGCGTTTCAAATATAAAAAAACAGATAGAATATAGCATTGAAAAAGATTTACATGTACTTGAAAGTTAAAGTTCTCATAACAAGCAGCCGCAGTTCAAATGCTCACGACAGAGCTGCTCAAAAAAAATTTCATGCTTTCTTTCTTAAATGAAGTGGAGTTTGTGTTTTAACACCAAAGTGGTCAGAAGCATTGAACACACACAAGCCAACAGAGATTATCGAGAACATTCCTTGACTATGAAAATGAAGTGTTATTCTCGGGTTTATTTCAATTTTTCAGAAAAAGATAGACTATAAATGGCAGCCAGTATAGACGGTGGAGGGAGACCCCTGGAAAACCCACGAAAGAATCACACACTAACAAGAAGCTAATTGCAAGGTTTCTCGAACCCAGGCAGAGTTGACAGAATCGGAAGAGCCTCAAATTCTAGATTTAACTATCTCCAAAACACGATATGCTTCTTTGAATGGTGTTGTTGTAAGTCGCATCTAATTCGAATTAATACTGTGTTCCATTTGATCGTAAATGTTAAAGAGAACGCAACATGCATAAATAAATCCGGACTCTATGAGCGTCATATAGAAGTCTTACATAAAATGGATGACATTAGCCAGTCTCTCACAAAGGCCGCCAAGTATCTTATACGACGATTGCAAGTGGAAACCTTCCCCATTCCCTCTAAACTTTCATCCCAGAACAAAGATCACGTCTTCCAATGTCAACTACCTTAACGTTTGTTAACTTGAATCATCTGCTGTTCTACTCTGAATGAATCTATTTTCCAAAACCATATCTCTGCAAGATTTCAATGTGTCTAACATACAAGTCATCTGAGTCTTTCCAACGTTGTGTACCTGATATAGTGATTTTTACATGCCTATTTGATGCAAGTGGACACATAGGAGTCAGTTATACCTGCTGCATTTAGTACTAACTTAAAGAAACTTCAGTTTTACTAACACGGAAATATCAAAGCCAGTCTTTCTCAACTGTGACATAATTTCTCTTAAGCGAGTCTCGTTGTTTAGAAAATTATGCTGCTATGTTTTATCCCCATATTACTCGCTGGTGCAAACAAAACAGTACATGATCAAGCTGACAATGTCTTCGTAAACTGAACACAGCAAACACAGAAATGATGTATATGATGAAAATTTATCTTGTCGCTGATGTGGCCTGAAGGGAAATAAAGACCCCAAAGGCGTATCCTTCTTCATTCCCGTCGTACATACATAACATATAATCAACAAACAATACAAAATAAATACATATAATATTACTGAATTAGGACCAATGCTAAACACTTATTGTAGGAAATGAACAAATTTGAAGTAGAGCAAACAAAATGCGTTGATTTGTTTTCTTATTAATTTGTTTTCTTGTATCTTTGCCATTCACCACCGGCGAGTACAAATTTGCCAGTACATTCGACAATACTAAAGTTTCATCAAATCTAACACCTACGAACGTGTACCATCGGATGTTTCCTTTATGTCAAATTTGTGATGAAACGTGTACTCGGCACCAGACATGTCACTGTGATGACCATGGAAGAGCCTTATTATAAACGTTGGTTGGTGACGAACTGTTTTATGCTCTCTAAAGTGAATACTGACTGTTAAAAATATATGACATTGGTACTTCCTGTCATAGAAAAATACCAAGAGGATAACGACTTGAGTCTAGGAAGGTTTTCATGCTACATCAACAAATATGTAAATTTGAAACAAGAAATAAATGGTTATCATTCATAATATCACACAAATTCAAACAACGGTGCAGATCTCTAGAAGGTATCACATTGGAACCAGAAGAACGGAAATTTTGGTATCGAAAATTTGCTAACCTAAGGCATGTGTGGAAAACCGGTTCAGTGTTCCCTATTGTCAAAACAATACTTTCGACTCACCAACGAATCTAACAACTGATCTTTAACACATGAAACTCATACTTGACTATATGTTTCTGTAAAGGTATGTGAAGTCACTGAGTTTGTTTAGACTGAAAACTTTGCAAATAATATCATCGTTGCTGCTTACGTAACAGCCAGTGCCCGTTTAAAAGTGAATTCTGTATTTAAACTTGTAGAAGATCGCGTCCTGTACTTTCCTATCGATAGCTGCACAGCAATCGCCCTGAATGATAATCATGCTCTCTCACACACATTAAAGACGAACAGTTAGGAGCATGGACTGACCACAGCCAAGAAGAGACTATTTTGAGCTTCGCTTGTGGTGGTTCTATTAACTATCATTTTCTCTAGCGAGACAAAAATATAACATTTTCTTACCAAATGTAACGTGAAAATCTGTTTCAAATCATTTCAGTAAAGTGTTAAAAAGTGACGTGCTAAGAAAAGATTTACAATCAGGTCAGAACAAAGACTTTTTGTCGAGTTCGTTCATCTCCACAAAAGTATACGCTTGTCAGGTGATTAAATGATCAGATCATTCCTGGTAAAGGTGTTTCATACCGTCCAGCAGACTTTCTGATCACAGCATACGACCTTACGAATACCTTTCCGCAGCATAAAAATGTCGGAAAGGAATTAAAGATCGGTGTGAACAAAGTCTTCCACTGACAATGATGCATTCGAAATAGAAAAAAATGTGAACGGCACACAAACTCGAAACGATGAGTACGGTGAGGTCCAATACAACCAGCATTACGAACACTGTATTTTCAAAAACGATGTTATTCGTGTCCGATTTATATAACACCATTACAGAGTTTATCCACATTTGATTTAAACTGAGTTGAACTGATTACTTTACTGACAGATTTGATTAAATGACAAAACGAGATTAAGTTTGCCGTGCCATTACTTCTCTTAACAGTGTTACACCCATTTTAGCTGGAGGACGTCAATATCAAAATTTAAGATATAGTGGATTACCAACATTGTTTAAAAGAACTTATTCTATAAGACGACAGGATTTACTGAATATATCTGCACAGAGCTGCTTAATGTTTTTACGATGTTTCGACAATCATTTGAGATGACTTCCTATATAAACCTTTAAGACAAAGTTTATCCAGATTTGAGTTGAAATGAGTCGAACTGATTAATTTGTAAATATTAACATGTTATTATATTTATCAGCTACCCACATCATCTACGACGCTGGATACCATGACCCTTTTTACGGAGTTCGTGTGATACACAACAGGCAATTGGATGAACTCCAAGAAAAAGTTAAAAAATTGCATGCTTAAGAACAAAAACATTTGCAAAAAATATTGGATGACGATAAGACTTCTGTATGACGTGTAATGTGTTTTTAGTTAATGACTGCATGTTCGGATGTAATTTACCAGCAGACTCCGTGTGGCGAAAATAAGGCTCTTTCTTATAAAATAGCATTCATATGAATTAATAGTATATGCGAGACACTGATAGTTTTGATTAAATGGCAAAACGGGATGAAGTTTGCCAGGATATGACTTCTCTTATCAGTGTTGCACCCATTTTAGCTGGAGGACGTCAATAACAAAATTCAAGATATTGTGGATTACCAACATTGTTTAAAAGAACTGATTCTACTAGACGACTCAATTAATTTAATGTCTCTGTCCAGAGCTGCTTAATGTTTTTACGACGTCCCGAAAATCATTTTAGATGATTTCCAATATAAAACTTTAAGACAAAGTGATTTATACGATTCACTTGAGTTCTTGAAATAATGTATTCCTTTCTGATTTCATACCATCATCGGCAGTGTCCACTGAGGACTACCAGAAATAAAATAAAAACAGGATATCTATTATGCGTTCTTACTAAATCCAATGATATCCCGCGAAAAACAAAATAATTCACATAATCGTTGGTTGTGTGTATGTTCTTTAGACGTCTTTAATGGAACGATTCCTCTGACTACGATTCAGAAACAGTGATTTCAAAAAATATAGCCTTCTTCGACAAATGGTGAAAATAAAAACGACAATCCTTTAAAAGAAAGGGGTTTGTTCAACTGAAAAGTATTCTGCATATGTTCATAGGTCTATGTTAAGAGTAGCTGCTGTTATTGCTGTATTTCCTTAAGGAGGGGTCTTAAGGAGAATATTAAGATGATTGACCTTTATGTAAGGATAACTTGTAATCTTGTATCTTATAAAGCGTTTAATGATACAGAAAATTATTTCAAAGTCTTCAACTGTTTTACCAGAAAGCTTTAAACGCAATGCTGATAAAAATACTTTGAGAAATTTCTAGAATAACATGTTGAATGGTGCGCTTGAGAATAAATTCGGAAGTACTACAAAACAAACATAGAAGAAGTCAGACCATACGTGAGACTTGTCGAAGTCTTGCCTTATTTCGGAAAAGATATATTTTTTAGATCTAACCATAACAATGGCCAGATATTATCTACTATGACTTGAAGTCACAATTGTTAAAAGTTGCCTCAAACGCCGATCCAAATTTGATGATCATATCTTCCAAGGTCAATTATCTATTGATTTGCACATCGGCATCGTCAGAAATTCTACGCTCAATGGAGCCATTGATCAAACCCATTTGGAGTTGCAACATTACAAAGTGTTTAAGATAGACGTTACCTGAGACGGCTAGACGTTGTGTACAAGATAAGTCTAAATTTACCCAGAATAAATTACTTCAGATCTTATTTCACTCAGTTTATAGCCATGATACAATTGGAAGACAACACTACTAATTGACTTTTTGATGTCGATGATGCAGCACGATTAGAGGAATATCTTCGCCCTATAAATGAATCCACTTTCTGTCTACATTAGCTCTCAAACACGTAATTGTAGGCACAATTTGACAATGCTTTAAACAAAATTAATTCTGAGATATCATTGCCCTTACAATTAAAACAAAACATGGAACATTAATCCAGAGATATACAATT
This sequence comes from Potamilus streckersoni, assembly GCA_016746295.1. Classification (NCBI taxonomy): domain Eukaryota; kingdom Metazoa; phylum Mollusca; class Bivalvia; order Unionida; family Unionidae; genus Potamilus; species Potamilus streckersoni. The sequence goes on from JAEAOA010002357.1 coordinate 84,377, forward strand.
AAAACAAAACATGGGACACTAAGTCAGGGGTGTAGGCAAATATGAAATGTTTTATCCAGAAGAGCAAATGTAAGCGACAAAGAAGAGAAAGTGTATACATAGTCATGATGTCTCTATGGCCAAAACAAAATAGCTGTCAATGTGTTAATTTACTCGCCATATTGCTAAATGAATAGCACTAATGACCAAAGAACATTGTTATGAATGTCAAGTCAATCATCCTAGTTAAGTGTAACAGTAACACAAGTATTCTGATGACGAATTAAGAAATGCTGGAAGAATACCTAGAATATGTATAGTACACATCTCAGAAGCAAGGATCTCGAAAGAGTAGTATAAGATCTTGAGTGACCATTCCTAACTCTATCCATACTTTCTGAAACTTATCGGAGCTCAGCTCCCCGTTCAGAGACCTACATAACTGATTAATTCAAAGAAAAGATCACGTATGAACACTTTACATATCATTGCCTGTGAAAACAAATACTTTTAACATTATAACTTTCTCATAGGCACGGCTTCTTGTAATCATGTGGTCCTTGTCAGAGCGTAACTTCGTTATCTAAATCCTGAAGACATGCAACGTAATCTCATTAGTACCGATGACAGTTATCACCCAAGAACCCATTAGGTAGATATTTACCCTCCCAACGACCACATTATGGGATATTTTGATTCCTCTGAAAGATGCTACCACAGACTACTGACCGGAAATAAGGTATGGACTTATTATAACAATACCATATTACATTGATCAGATTTTCCTCATCATCACTCTTAAATTTTTCCCATTAGAACACTTCATGACTTCGTACTAGAGTATTAAGATTCTAATCTTGCTTCACAAAGTTTTCAACCAAGTAGATTGTTTTCGCTTATAACAGTATTTTGGTACTTGTTTGATATACATGAAGAGAAAAGGAAAACCCATATCCTCCCTTATTTTACGTTGTTCTTTGAGTTAGAGGGAATTATTTTCAGATAATGATGAAAAACAATATGTTGCTGTTTTTATTTTGGTAGATACAATATCTTTTTATATGATAGTTCACTCTCGCTTTGTCCATTTTTGAGTGTTTCTAAGTGGGTATATTTGAACAACAACTTGACTGTGTAATATTATTCATATTTGATAATGTGTAGGATTTAAATCACGTACACGATACAAATAGAAAAGTAAAATGAAAAGGGTACAGAGTAAAATGAAGTTCCAAGCTATTGCAATAGTATACTTGCCTTGTCCATTCGTAGGAAAATCCATACAGTTTCAAGGAGTCTTTGGCAGTCTGTGATGTCAAATATGGTTTGTAAGTATACACATTTGTGGGAATCCCGGAATATAATTACAGAAAGACACACATTGTACGGGCTTCATATGAAATATTTAAGTGCTCCGGATACAAGTATTTCCGAACTTGATAATCATGCTTTTATCATTTCTGAACGAATTTACAAATCAAACCGCGATCGTATATATCAATATTTTACTGAGTGTAGATTAAAATGTATGTGTTTAAATTGAAAAAAAAAATGTTTGACTATTATTGTACCGTTACAAACGTCTGGATTGTATGGATGGGCTTGCACGTTGGAAGTGAGGAGGATTTCTGATGTCGTTCAAGAAGTTTGAATCCTAAAATTTGTGTCAGACTAAGATTTATAAGCACTTGTATGACACTGAAATGGCTTCTTAGCGAAACATCTTGCAACTATTGACAAATGAAAATGTGAGTCGGCTTATTTTTATTTATTTTAATATTTCCACCATTTGCTCTTCAAGATACATCTTTCCATCATTATCAATGCAATTCTTGGACACTTCAACTGACATGACTTGTAAGAGGTTTTCATAATCTTTATTAAAACTCATCTCTGAGCTTCACCAATCGAGCAATGTTTCTTTTACCTTTCCAAATTATACATGTGATTCTCCAGTTCCTATTCTACACAGACCGCTCCGGTGACCTAGTTGTTAGAGCGTCCGCCATGGATGCAGTAGGTCGGAGATTCGAATCCCGTCCAAGGCATACCAAAGACCTCTAAAATGCTACAAACAGAAGCCTTGCTTGGTGCTCAGCATTAGAAGGTTAGAGTTAGGACGGATCGGCCTGGCGTCAGGATAATGTGACTGGGTGGGACATCATACTACATGTCTGCTGCATGATACCCCAGACTTCACATCACTATAAACTGACGCACTGCAGACATCGTTGCGATATGACTGATAAATGTTACAGCTATTTTTAAAAACCAAATCACACACAAACACAAATATCATTTGCTACAATTACAAAATATTTGACGATTTGCCCTGATATAAACCCGTTATCCTTTCTGACACATCACATAATCATATTATCATCAGCATTTTCTTGTATCGACAGAGAAGTGTAGGCTTCACGGTCTTTATAATAATACAATACATTGCTCTCGTAGTTATTTCAAATTTGCAGCAAGTTTCTTCCGGTGAAAAAGATATTGACCTACTTCTTTTTATATCTGTTAGTATCAGAATTTTCTGATTGCCACTTATGTTAATTTAAACTGTATTTTCCTTTCTTTTTTAATACTTGTATCTCTCTTTGTTCTCGTCACATATGCATTTGCATTTGCATTCTTCTTTCTTTTTTCTTATTCTTCATTTGAATTTGTGTTTCTATTTTGTCTTTCCTCGTTCACATTTCTCTTTCTTTTATTTGTCTGGATTTCCGTCATTTCTTTTTGAAGCTAAAATATTCTTAACTCTATTTCCCTCTGATGTTTGAATTGTAATTCACTTAATTTCATTTCAGAGCCGAGAGAGAGAGAGAGAGAGAGAGAGAGAGAGAGAGAGAGAGAGAGAGAGAGAGAGAGAGAGAGAGTATAATCTAACCAAAATCTCTTTCATCAAACAACTACTTCCCCACCAAATACTGGATTAAAAATAAGAATATTTCTTGATTCACCAGAGCTGCTATTAAATCCGAAATAGAATAATTTCCGGAAAGTTCTTGGAACTCACTTTTTTTTTTTACCTTAGTAGAACTGTAATCAAGATTCCCCGCTTTAAATGACATTGTGAAGAAAATGTTGGTTTCACTATTTATATTTCAAACACGCGAAATTAAGAAACCAATGATTGAGAAAATTCTGAAACAAACTGAGTTTAAATTTCACAAATAAATTAAATTTCCCTAAAAATGTTTTACTTAATGTATCCTAAAGGAGACCCAGATTATTAGAGCGACTGTATAATCTTAAACTCCGTAATAAACAGAGGCAAAAGCTGCAAGTTTTTTTTATAACATAACGCATAATTTAGTTATCTAAGTTGTAAAATTAAATCATAAAAGTAGCTTATACTGTTGTGAATTATTTACAAAATTATACTTAAGGTTATATCTTTAATCTAAAAGACGTATTGTTCCGAAATAATTCCAGGTATTGACGGTGATAATATGGCATCAGACTGAACATTACGGAAGTGCCAATAGTTTTGATATTGAAATCCTTTATCTGAAGTCACAATGATACCAACTCCAATAAATAATTCAGACAACTGAACCCTCGGATACTAAACTTGAATACATTAACTACTTTCAAAGGTTAATAACTAAATAAGAATAATATTGAGATAAGAATGAATCATTGTTCACTGTCTTCCTTTACATAAATCCCAGGACTCAATTAATAGGTCGCAATATATCCCATGTGACTTCTGCCGCAACATATCCCAATTCAAGTACGTCTTAAAACAATCCACCTGATATAAATAAATGGATTCGTTACATAGAATCAAAATAACCAACTGGCTTATAGGTAATTATCATAAAATCGTAGCTACATTCATGGAATACACACACACACACACACACACACACACACACACATAGATATATATAGATATATATATATATATATAGATATATATATCTATATATATATATATATATATATATATATATATATATATATATATGGTGTACGGACATTCAATCCCACGACAATTAATCCCGCGACAGTTAATGCCTGACACTTAATCCCGCGACAGATAGTCCCGCTGACACATTCTATGCTCACAGATAGGCTAAGATCACAAATAATTAACACCGTCTGTCGCGGGATTAAGTGTAAGGCATTAACTGTCGCGGGATTAATTGTCGTGGGATTAAATGTCACCAAACCATACCATATATATATATATATATATATATATATATATATATATATATATATATATATATATATATATATATATATATATATATATATATATATATATATATATATATATATATATATATATATATATATATATATATATATCTATATATATATATATATATATATATATATATATATATATATATATATATATATATATATATATATATATATATATATATATATATAACATGCATTAAAAAATAACATGCATTTAAAATGTTGGTATAAAGGAATTTGATATTGGAATACTAAATTGTGAACCGCACATGGCGCAATAATAAGCATTATAAACAATTTCCACATGTTAGTCACTAGTGACGTATGAAAAAAAGGTAAAAAGTTTTAATAATAACCGTTATATAAATGAATTTAATATGGTACATATTTTCATCACAATCATTTCTGTTTTCTGTTCTCCCCTCCTCTCTCATGCATAACGGACAAACTGCGCAGAGACGTGGAGTGAGAGAGAAAAGGAATTTGGGCTGGATTAAAACCTTGAAATAGAAATTACACCAAGTAATCTACATGAATATGATTCGTCGTAACATTACGTGTGCAATTTCCTTGGGAGTTATCTACAGTTCTTATAAATGATGCAATTTAAAAACCTGAAAACTCTTCGGTTATGTGGCACACCTACTGTGATGTTTTGTATGTTATGTTTTGTAGCTTTTGCTTAAACATACTATAATGCTCTACAAAATCGATTGATATTATTATTTAAATATGAAAATATCAACATTTCTCTCACTCACTCTCTCTTTCATCACAACAATATAAGAATTAAAATATACGAAATTACTAACGTAGAAGATTTTCGTGTGTGTCATACCACGATATCGTTGGACGTACGAGTGATATTAAAAGTTAAGTCAAACCGACTAAAGGAGGAGAGAGAGAGAGAGAGAGAGAGAGAGAGAGAGAGAGAGAGAGAGAGAGAGAGAGAGAGAGAGAGAGAGAGAGAGAGAGAGAGAGAGAGAGAGAGAGAGACAGAGACAGAGACAGAGACAGACAGACAGACAGATTTTATGGTCGGTTGTACTGTTGCTAAATCAGAACAATGATTTAGATCAACTGTAAATATATTAAAATATTGTAATTACTTCTTGTTGGGTCTTCAGTTGTCTTTCTATTCCACATTAATTTTCATGCCATGCACGTGAATGGAAGCATTCATGTGAATGGTGTATCTATCCAAGTGTTGCTAGAGCTAAGCTTTTATAATTAAAAACCATCTTTCATATTTGGATCATAAGTGTTTATTTTATTCATTTAATCAATGTGGAGAAAAATAGAAACCAAGAAAAGACAACAATTGACTTATCAATATGCAGATGTGATTGTAAAAAGCCACTAAAAGCATGAAACTACATTTTGTAGCGGACATGCTCGGGGATGTGAGGAGTTCATTCACTTGGTCAATACATAGCTGCATGTAGTAAGTCTGAGCTCCGTTGTAAGGTCAAATGGATGCATTTATATGTAATATAAATAAAATATATGTACAGTATGTACGCTACATCAATGATATACCATTCGTGGTATAAATTTTTCATTAAAAGGAACATAGCAAGCTTTGTTTCCTTTTACTGAAACATGTATATATCTCGTGGTTATCATTGATACAGTGTACATACTATACTTTATATATACATCATTTAACGATTTACGCTTGCGTAAGGACATTTATGGGAGTTGTGATTGTGCCTGTGTGTTTGCCAGTTGGTTCCATACCATTGGAATGTGCATAACCTACTTTGCCAATTTTGTTCCGTATCACTGGATTCTGTGTTTGCCACTTGGTTCTGTACTGCTGGATTTTATGATTTTCAGTTGATTCCGGATCACTGGATTGTGTGTTTACCTGTTGGTTCCGTACTGCTAAATTGTATGATATCTAGTTGATTTCGTATCACTGGATTGTGTGTTTACCAGTTGGTTCCGTACCACTGGATTTTATGATTATCAGTTAATTTCGTATTACTGGCCCATGTGTTTACCAGTTGGTTCCGTATATTTAAAAATTCATGCTTAGCATACTTGGATTCTGCACCTCACTACTTGGCACTTGATTAGTCATTTATGCTTTCTGATACAATCACTTCGCTAAAGGTCAATGGGCTGTGTGTTTCCCATATCGTTAGGTCCCCTGATTTGTTGCAAATGTCAGTTGGTATTGGTTTTATGCTGAATTGCGCACCTTAAAACAATGACCAATAATTTTCATAATGGTAAAATGTGCTTCTGCTTTCATTTACCCTTTCTTTTACCGACCTCACGCCTCACCTCACTACAGTGAATAGTGATGCATTTGCAACGATTTCTACGTAGTAATACACTGACATTGATGTAATTATTGACTTTTTATGGCATTCGTTGCAGAAAATGATCCCTACAAAGAATGCTGCGGAGGCTTCTCAAATGACAGATACACCATCAACGTCCAACATCCAGGAGGCCCAGAAAAATGGAACCATTGTCAACACCAACTGCAGAAAAAGGGCTTAGATGGATTGTCTTGATATTATAACCAGAAAGATCTACGACAGGGTCACCACCAGAGTAAAACAGGAGATCCATAAAAAAATTTGATCACCCCTTCCACGAAAAATTGTCCACAAACCTAGTTTCAACTTGGACCCTACATAGCAACAGACAACACAGCAGCAGCATCCATGGTCTCCCCGTCCAACTGTTTCAAAAGCAGCTGCGTTTGGTGCTGTTGGAAATGCTGTCGGGATGAAATTAAAGAAAGCAACAGGTCACGAAATAAAAACCTCAAAAAAGGAGAAAAGTCCTAGAATTCCAGGGATAGTTCAATGATTCTTCCAATGTAGAATTTTGATTTACTTAATGCTGCTAAGCAGCTAAACATAACAAACTTCAGAGGTGTTTTTATGCGTGATATAATTAATCAAACAACCAAAAATATTGAAACTGGTATTATTATTCTAGAAAACATCTCTCGTCCACGTTCCTATTGGGTTTCATACGCGATTGTTCCTAGTGAAATTGTTTTTTTTTTCATTCATATGGGCTGGCACTACCAAAATAATTTTTACGATATTGATATTTAGCTGGTGATATTCCAATCTGATATTCAACATTATCAACACAAAAATTAACAGATTTTAACAGTTTGTATGTTGCCGTGAAACCCTAACTCTTATCGACGCAATATCACTGGCAACCCTATTAAAAACACCTCATAAATTCGTACACGAATATACCACCACCAGGCATTGCTGTGCATAAACGTTTGAAACAGATATTAGTAAATATAATGGTGGATATTTATGGAAGATCTTCTATCGGAAAAGCTCAGTAAGGTAACTTATCTATATATGTAATTCTTGATCAGCTCAGAAATGAAATCAATGATTTATTAAATATCGCAAATGTGGATCGAAATGATGTCATTGTTTTTCACGATAAACAAGGATGATTAAAGACAAGTAATATACAACTGTCAGATGCACTTATACCAATTTCCACCGCGAATGTTAAAAAATATCTTTAATTTTGCCGATCAAGGTAATATACAATATTCCGGTAAGTCAGTAAACAATTATATAAAAAGCTGGTGATTCATTCATTGGTAATATTATTATGAATAAAAATAAAATTACATACCTTGGAGACCCAGCCACAAATACATACACCGCAACCAAAATTTACGTCGATGATCAAAAATCTCAATTTGTTTTAGTCAGCGTGCATTTCTCAACATAAATAATAATGGTACCAATAACCTCAGAACACGAGAATCAGATTTCGACGATGCAACGAAAAAATACGTCGAGGATAGCAACATTCCGACGGTGACATCATTAACTGCAATCAAAGAAGGAATTGCTGCATTCATAATTAATATTATAGTGAACACGTACAAACGTTTCTGAATTTTCGTAAACATATAAACCGATATATTAATGAATTTTTTGGGAAGTCCAGCGGTTGTATATATTAACCATGCTGTCATTAACACATAAATCAATGATATTGTTAGAGGAATTCCTAATATTGTTGAAAAATGATTCGGATTAAAATTCCTCTAAAGCAGATCATAAATTTGGTATACACACTAGCATCATTATCAGCAACATGAACACCGCAAAATAAAACTATCAAAACGTACAGCGGAAGTCAGTGATGTATATAGGCTGTCTGTATTTAGCGGTGTGAAACTTAGTATATTTACCACATATCTATGCTGTCATTCAACCGATAATTTTTCTGGAACTGTATATGTGGCATTAACTAAAGATGCCTATGGAACTTTTCTACTAGAAGCATCTGATAAAAAAATAAACCGCAGCATATTACTGGTGATGTTTGGAATTTGTAGCCGAAACTCCTTAATTAATTACTTAATTAAATGACAAAGTCATTAATTATAAAAAAATCAAACCAAAGGACCCCAGTCTCACATTGACGTGGATCGTTACAGATACAATCAAGTATGTGAGAATCAGACAAAACTAAAAAATATAAAAATATCCTAACAATTATACAGTAAAAGTAGAAAAATGTTGCAGGCGTGTGGTCATCATTGATATAATATTTTATTCAGCTTCTGTTATCATTGTATCCGCATGTGTATTGCTATCAACAATAACAATGACAACACCTGCAATTGTAACAATTCTCGTTTTAAAGGAAACAACATGTGCAGGTATCCTAATTATTGTCGCAAAAAGATAGCTACATGTACAAACACAAAAGTACACGAGTATATAATAAAAATGCACACGTCACCGTCTGCACGCATAAAACTATCATGGTATCTTTCGTCATATCTTAGTGATGTTGAAACTTTCGATGAGGAGATCATAATGATAATAAAAATTTACAACGAAATATTCTTTGACAATAGCCACAGATAAAATGAATGATCAAAACTTCCTGATTTAAAATAATAACAATTATAATAATGTCAGATCAAAGATCGTGTGAACTATTACAACTGATCGTCACTAATACTACACATACATAAACTACAATGATATTCAATCAGTCCAGAATTTAGAGTTAGCTTTCCAACTGCAATTTTAGCAAGTGAAATAGCACTAGCACAATTACGGATATATCATAGATGACCAAATATCAAATCAAATCATTTGGTAGACTACCAGCAAACAATTCACTGGTATTTGCAAATAAGAATAAACCTGATGGAACTCCTGATTGACAAGTTGTTGTAACTTCAATGGGCAGTTATCAAATGGTACAGATTGATTATGAGTTCCAAAGCAGAATTATATATATTACTAGAAAGGAATCTAAAATAGAATTTACTGTTTACTAACCAATTTTATCAGCAGTGATTGAAATAAATTCTCATGTTTATGTTGTAGATATTTATCCAAGTTCAATCAGATTGGTGTATATATATATATATATATATATATATATATATATATATATATATATATATATATATATATATTACTAGAAAGGAATCTAAAATAGTATTTACTGTTTACTAACCAATTTTATCAGCAGAAATTGAAATAAATTCCCATGTTAATGTTGTAGATATTTATCAAAGTTCAATCAGATCGGTGTTAGGATGGCCTGATGTTGCCCTCGTTTATAATGGAATTCCAGAACCAAAACAAGAAAAATTTAAAACAAGCGAGAAAAGTATATTAAAGATCCAGAATATCTAAGTAAATTTCCGTGGGTACCAGCTGATCGATTAGAATATTAGCAAGAGCTCTAATGTAGAGAATTATATATCAGAATAGATACATAAATCTGTTAATGTAGAAATTCACATTAACGAAGAAAATCTTTGATTTGGTCAGACCCAATTAAACTCTAGAATGATATGATATACAATGAAATCATTTAGTTCAATCAGTCCAGAGTTTAGAGTTAGATTTCCAACTGCAATTCTAGCAAGTGAAATAGCACTATCACAATTACGGATTTATCATAGATGACCAAATATCAAATCAAAATCATTTGGTAGACTACCAGCAAACAATTCACTGGTATTTGCAAATAAGAATTAACTTAATGGAACTCCTGATTGACAAGTTGTTGTAATTTTAATGGGCAGTTATCAAATGGTACAGATTGATTATGAGTTCCAAAGCAGAATTATATATATATATATATATATATATATATATATATATATATATATATATATATATATATATATATATATATATATATATATATATATATTACTAGAAAGGAATCTAAAATAGTATTTACTGTTTACTAACCAATTTTATCAGCAGAAATTGAAATAAATTCCCATGTTAATGTTGTAGATATTTATCAAAGTTCAATCAGATCGGTGTTAGGATGGCCTGATGTTGCCCTCGTTTATAATCAGAACCAAAACAAGAAAAATTTAAAACAAGCGAGAAAAGTATATTAAAGATCCAGAATATCTAAGTAAATTTCCGTGGGTACCAGCTGTTCGATTAGAATATTAGCAAGAGCTCCAATGTAGAGAATTATAAATCAGAATAGATACATAAATCTGTTAATGTAGAAATTCACATTAACGAAGAAAATCTTTGATTTGGTCAGACCCAATTAAACTCTAGAATGATCATTAAGTTATTAAACTACAAAGTTTATTTTCGTCTTTACTACAATATTACAGCGAAGGTGTAAACCGACATATAATTAAAACTATAAAACATTTTAAACATTGTTGTGATAGATTTAAGACTTATTAATGTTATAATTTTACACGCTTTAAGAGAGTAGGGGTGTTATAGATAGTGATTATAGTTTAGACTTGGATATGATACAAAATTTGTTTATTAAACAATACAAAATGAAGAAGAACAATTAAAATCATTTACAATACCAGGATTTGGCAATACCGATACGAAAAGATCAATCACTCATTTTATTGAAGAACATTTTCCCGGAGTAAATCAATCATGGACAAAATAGCAACGCTACCGGTTAGACTCTAAGATAATAACAATCCCTACGGTGGAGGCCGTCAGATATCACCTGGTATTGTTGGTATAACATCAACGACTGCAGTCAATCTAGTATGTGATTTTAACTGAGGGAAGTTATCAAGTAGATCTTTCAAAGTCTAGCCAGGCCCAGCAAGGATATATATTATATTGATTTACCCATCAAGTGCCCCTTGGTTATAGACTTGCATCAGAACCAATTAACCCTGTTTATCTGTATGTACATAATCCGTTATTATCAATCATTCATTTCAAATAGGACACATTTTGGATTTGCAAAATGAGATTTAAGTATAAATCTGAACATAATGAGTGATCGTAAAACAAATTAAAATTGTCAAAATCCAACTCGGATCGGATTAATATTTTTTAAAATTCTGATGGGGTTTAAATAGTAATTATCATACCAGAACAGAACAAATATTATTAATATATCAGATTTTAAAATATTTTTATTTTAAATAAATATTGTTATCAGAACCTGAATAAAAATGAATGTTATTGTATTATAAATGAATAAGCTTTATAGTTCGACTGATTCAATTTTGCCAGGGATTTTTTTAGCCATCACCACAGTCTCTGGTCCAACTTCATTATCATTATCACTTTCACAATTCTCCCTCAACTGTCTTATACAAAAATTCACAATCTTTTTCTGTTCTTATTCATGCGATAATTCCAACTTAATTTTGTCAATAGCATGTGAGAGGTACAAACAGTTTTAACGTGATTATCTGTAATTGCTGCTAACGACTATAGCATTGCCTGCTGGATAAACTTCGTGAATGTATCATCAGATGGAAAAGTATGTCTATTCTCTAATTTCCCTTGCTCTAATAATTCAAAATCACACAGAATTGTTTCAGGATTATTATTATCAAATATACAGTTATGTTGTGCTTTTTTAATTGCAGAAAGAGCGACATTAATATTATCAAAATTCATTATAGTTGTTTAAAACAAAAATAATTCAGAATTAAAATAATATATTTTAAAATAAAATATTTCTAAATCAGAATATTTTTTATAAAACATGTACTCATAACACAACCCATGTGATGTGATATGATGTGATGTGATTGTGATTTTAACATAGCTTTAACAATTTTTCAGTCATATCGCAACGATGTCTGCAGTGTGGCAGTTTATAGTGATGTCTATCACTGGGGAATCATGCCGCATACATGTATCATGTTGTCCCATCCAGTCACATTATACTGACACTAGGCCGACCATTTCTAACACTGACCTCTTAATGCTGAGCGTCAAGCGAAGCAGTTGTTAGTACCATCTTTGGTATGACTCGATCACGGATCGAACCCACGACATCCCGCATCCGAGGCGGACATTCTAACCACTAACCCACCATAGCAGTTCCAATGTATGTGAAATTTTAGGTTCCCAAATAACATCATAGCAAGTTCATTGGCATACAAATTAATCTCCATGTATTTCCCTAGTTTGCCAAGTGACATCCTAGCAAGATCAGAGTAAATTAGAAATCAGACGAGACATACAGCACAGTTACAACTCCATGTGACCCCTAGGTTGTAAAGGAATGTTCTAGCAGGATTAGAGGTTTCTATATATATATATATATATATATATATATATATATATATATATATATATATATATATATATATATATATATATATATATATATATATATATATATATATATATATATATATATATAGATATAAATATATATATATATATATATATATATATATATATATATATATATATATATATATATATATATATATATGTATATATATATATATCTGTATATATATCTATATATATATATATGTATATATATATGTATATATATATATATATATATATATATATATATATATATATATATATATATATATATATATAATATATAGATATATATATATATAGATATATATATATATATATATATATAGATATATATATATA
>JAEAOA010002357.1:102500-167500 GCA_016746295.1 Potamilus streckersoni
TTCTAATATTTTTTTTCCTTTATTTTATTCCTTCGTTTTCTTTGAACACGTGCAAATGAGCAAAACAACATAATTTAATTAGATCTCGGATAATTCTCAGATAACATAATAAATAGTTGTCTTCATTTCAAAAGTCTCCGTTAAATCAAAACTTGTTTTGTCTATGATAAATTGTGGTCCAGTGTCTGTCATTACATTTTCTGCACGAAGTTAATGTGTCATTGTTTCAAACATAACTTTATAACATTGTAAAATGGTATTGTTCTTTCCTAACATTTTATTGGCGATCTCTCAAGCAGCTGATAGGTTTACCCCTGATGTGAAAATTACCATATTCTTTAGTACCTAGAGAATCCTTGGCAAACGTCCAGAGAACGTAAAAGTCATTTAAGAAACAATTACACTATCCATTTAGGTTATAGTATTAGTTTATTTTTCTGTTGTATTTTCTGGTGTTTTTCATATGAGACAAAATGATGGCAACAATAACAACAATCGTCCCATTAGTTGTACACTCACAGCTGTTTCATGACTGACGCCACTGTCAAAGGGAAACAGATAGAAACTCACAAGACAAAGTTCGCGAATAAAACATTACACTTTTTACCGGGTAAAAGTCTCATAATTTTTCATACAAACCCACCTTGGGTCAAAACTAAAGACTTTGCATCCAAACATTCTCGCCGCATCTTCATCGAAATCCCACTGAAAATTGATCCTGTAAGGAAAAGAAGCATAAGCATAACAAGGTAAGCTACAAGCTGGAAGTGTGACGATCCCATTTAATGAGCTAAGGATTGTCATATACGGTCAATCAAATAGGGAGAACGAAAACTAGCCTGCAGAGATTTATTAGAACCGTGTCTTTCGTTTATTTTCTTTAATGCAATAGCTTCTCTCGTTGGTACACAACAGCATAGATATAGGATTTTTTTTAAATTAGAAGTATCCTAGTCATCAAAACTGAAAGACACGTATCTTTAAAATGATTCTACGAATTATTATTTGTCCTAATACATGCAAACAAACGAGAAAAACACAGACGCTGTTAGATGATTGATATCTACAGAATCTAATAAACAATTGGTATAATAAAATGAATTGTTTATGATGGTTTTAAGAGCACTTTTAACACATTATTCTCTATATCATGCCATAGAATTGGCGGCTAAATGCCTTTTCCAAGGACCAAAAAGAGAAAGCATATCCAGCCTGGCATAGGTATGTAAAGACAGTTGTATTACAAGATTTACCCTCTACCGACTTATCTAAGGCGGTTTCCCTTTCAGAAATGGAGATAGGTATGTAATCAATTTCATACATACATTTAAACTTGTATTGATATATGTTACGTTCTGTATTGATCAGAAATCAAAATAATTTTGTTTTCCAACTGCTGACGTGTAAACAATCTTAGAAAATGTAATTGTAAATGATTACATGATTTTTCCTGCTAACCTTCAAACCTTGGATATCAAGTTTTGTTTTAACCCTGCACAATAGGATTGTTAAAAATAATTAAAGGGCCGACAGATTACGTTTCCTAACTTAAGTTCTCAAAGAAAGCATTTAGTGTTAAAAGGATAGGTTAAATGGATACCCGCTGGTAGGAGTAGATAAGTTTGCAAATATAAATGTCGTGTCGTTAATAGATCATGTTAAATCCTGCATTCTAAAGAGCATTTAGTTCACTGTAGCTACTTAATTGCTGATCAAACATTGAATTAAGACACTTACCCAAAAGAGTACACCAGGCAGGGTGGTCTGGGATGAAATGCCTCGTCAGTACACACTTCCTTACCACCGTCCTCTATCTTTCCTACTCGTACTATTCTCCGACATAACACTTGAACAGTATTGATATAACTGAAGAAAAAGAAATATCGAAATAATTTAATATTGCATATTTTTATGATTGATTATAAAACACGATGACATATATTCAAAAAACATTTCAAGTTAAAACGTTAAAGTTATTGAATCTTTAATATTATGTTGTTTTCATAAGTTCACGTATATGCATATACTTTGCTGTTAGCAATCTACCTTACCTCCAGTAAAGATCATCTAGTTGGCTTTCCGTCAGGTTTTTTAGTTCAGCATCAGAAGGGATCTTTCCTGTCATCTTGTCCATTATTTCGTAACTACGATCTACATACTCTATTGTAGTATGTTCTTTATGTGAAACCTTTTCAGAAGAAAGAAGAGAATTTCAATGATATTCTAGTATTTAAATGTTCTTTATATAAATTGAATTAGGTTCACACGTGTACAAAAATATTAAGCTTCTGGACAATTATGCAGACTTCGTAGGTAAGATAGACATAACAGATTGTTGGAAACAACAGTCATTTTATGAAATTAAGTTCACGTTCTGTAACATAAGACTCAGGAACTAAATAAACAAATGTAATTGAATAACGTTAGTTTTGAAAGCTATTGGATAACTACAGTTCTCAGCTGAAAATACTATGCAAGCATCACGTGGCATAAAATATCACTAAACTGCTTCCGCGACTTTTCTATGGAATAGATACTTGTGCAAGAGTTCCATGTTTCAACTAAATATATATTTTCACAGACCATTCTGATTGGACATAGCAAAAGCCGAATAATTAGCTTATTTGTTATTTATTATGTATTCTATCATAAGACTTTCTGTCAGGACAATATGTAATCTTACAAGTGGTAAAGTCAACATTTTTGGGATCCTATTATTTATAATGTGTCAATACGTCAAATAGTTTTATTTAACACAACACGATACTTAAATAAAGGGTATGTTAAATTTCCTGTGTAGCTCTGTAAATAATATGCGCTCCATATTATTAAGGAAAATGAGATTCCAGCACGATGGAAGGTCATTTGTTAGATGTTATTAAGCGAACCGTGCAAGTTCATTCGCTGTATTTTAAATATCATTACTCCTATATTTCATCAATAACGTACGAAATAAATGTACCTTTCTATATGCAAGTTATGTGAGAGTTGATTACTTTAAATTATTTGAAAACTGTAGAAAAATGTTGGGAAAATTTAGTTGTAACATATTAGATTTGCATTTGCTGACATACCTTGTACCAATGCTTTTGTAAACGTTTCTTAAGTGAAGGAGATGTGAATACAGTTTATACGTATGGACCTTTAGGATATTGCAAAACGCCGTTATTTTAATATTATATTAATAATTTATATTATTTAACAGTTTAAACTTCTAGCAATCAAGGTCAGCATTTTGAACAAAACAAGATCTTTTTCTTGGCAGTGTCCTTTTTATCATGTATTATATAATTACAAAGATATATCTTGGTTTGTTGATAACATATATAACATACGCTACTTCTCATTGCTAAACGTCATATGTTAATTTTAAATGGGAAAGGTAAAAACTATACATTGCTGACATACACTTTTTAAGAAGATAACCCTGTTTAGCCTGATTTATACCTGCTTGCTATTTGAAGAAGGCAGTGTTTCTAGCCTAGGGCAAATTCAATCTTATTTTGCCCAGTTCAAACAACCGTCGGGAACCAAATGTACATTCAGAAGCTCGGAACTGTCTTGCGACTCTATGGTCTTTACAAGATAACAGAAAAGAGTGAAAAACCAACAACCTTTGTAAAATTGAACAAGTAATTTGAAAATCAAGTCAAGGAGAGTAAGGACTGTAGTCTTTTCACTATCCATAGCAGATAGAAGGTCATTGATTACTTTCAGAAGAGTAGTTTCAGTACTGTGGCGAGGGCGGTATGCAGACCATTGCTAGAAAAGACTTTAAATTCAGATGAGATACAAGCTGGGATAGAAATACATAATGGTAAAATTTACCTGTACAGTAAGATCAAAATGGAAAGAAGAAACATAAGGGACTACAAACATACATTGTGATGATCCTTGCTACTCGCTCTCAAAAAGAACATTTCTACACACGACTAATTTCTCATTTGATACCAAAGATGATATCACTACATGTGTCATGAAAAACAGCAAGAATATGAATATGTTCAACTGAATTGTTCAACGAGTTAAAATCCTTCATTAATTTTTATAGACGTATTCACCCTTAGTCACGAAAAATGATTATTACTCACGAACGCGTACAAATTATGAAGAGTAACATTATTGTTGGACTAAGGCTGATTTCTGACGTCAAAAGACTAGTTATGTTTGCTCTTAACTAATAAACCGTGTTAATCTTTAATTATTATAGATATCATTCCTAATTCAACACTTGTCATACTGTAACAATTTAATGATTCATTTAAATAACATGACGGTACGTATTACATGTTTGAAGAATCTAATAGTGTTGCATAAAACCATTTTTTTTACACATTAAAAGCTAGAAAGCCTATTTAGCTCCCACTGAATCTCTCTCTCTCTCTCTCTCTCTCACTGAATCTCTCTCACTGAATCTCTCTCTATCTATCTTTATATATATATATATATATATATATATATATATATATATATATATATATATATATATATATATATATATATATGTGTGTGTGTGTGTGTGTTTGTGTTTCATATACTCTGTACAATAAAATGGTTTACTCTGTATAATTACTCCGTATAAACGCACCGTTTTGTTTTATTAACCAGTTCGTTATGGGGGATGGTAATAAGTGAATTTGTCATGTTTGAGACAATATTGAGGAATATACCATGAAAATGTCACATACCATTCTGGTGATTTTGTCGCGTGTCTCCGTCAAACTGAGAAAAATTCCAACCAAAGATAAAGCGAAAAGGCCGAAGGCCAAAATGCATCTTTTTGACGGATTCCATGCTGTGTGTAGCATTATCTGTTATATGGTAAGTTTTGTTATGTTCTTCACCTTCCTGCAGCAGACAATTAACAAACTCCAGTATAGTCTTGTGTATCCAACGTAACCACCAGCCAACTGGAAAAAGATGCAAACATTCAAAATAAAGCGGATAAGGTCAGATAAGGATCGGTGAACACACAAGAAAAATCTGTAAAGCAAATTTAACGCTATGGATTATGAAGAAAGGTAATTTATAGGCAAATTACCTATTCTAAAATTTGATTGAGACACAAAGGAGGACCATGTAGTAAAAAATAGAACATTGTAATAAAGGAGATAAGAAGTGTTTTATTTCACGGCCACATTGATTGTATATTGATAAGAACGCAATGATAAACAAATTTTGAATTTAAAATGTTTCTTTATTAATTAGTGGGATGTTCTATTATATATCATATAACTATATATTTAAGCGTGAAATATAAAGACTTATTGGCCAAATAATAGTCATATTTGTTCATCCCTATATTTTCACATGTTACAAATATATCCTTATATTTGAACAAGTGAAAATATAAGATTTCTCTTCATGACATTCGAAGCATGAAGGAGTGTACCTAGAAAAGCTGAACTTGAAACAACAAAAATGACTACATTTTGAGTTAGAACAAATGAAAAGAAACTAACTTATATCTCAGAAATGGAAATTATTTTTTATGAGGTAATTTGACCAGAAGCCGTTCGCATATCCTAAGTAATATTCACTTACTTTCTTTTGTGTGTGAGTTTCATTTTGATTTTTGACGTAGTTTTTACAATTTTATAGTCATATCGCTATGAAGTCTGCCCTGCGGCAGTTTATATTGGTGTCTAACAGTTAGGCATCATCTCACAGACATGTAACATCATGTCCCATCCTGACACCAGGCAGACCAGTCCTGACTATAACCTCTTCGTGCTGAGTGCCTAGCGAGTTAGCTGTTAGTACCGTTTTTGTATGTTTTTGGTATGACTTGGCCAGGGTTTAAATCCGCGACCTCCGGCATCCAAAGAGGAGTTCTCAAACAACTAGGCTACCGGAGCAGTCGAAAGATGAATAAAGTATATCTCCTGTTTTTGGGAGCTGTGAATGCTAAAACAACTTTTGATGGAACGAAATATCTTTACATACATACATACATACATACATACATACATACATACATACATACATACATACATACATACATACATACATACATACATACATACATACATACATACATACTACATACATACATACATACATACATACATACATACATACATACATACATACATACATTCATACATACATACATACATACATACATACATACATACATACATACATACATACATACATACATACATACATACATACATACATACATACATACATACATACATACATACATACATACATACATTGTTTTAAAAATTTAGTTTCTTAAAATGGAGAAATTAAATGATCAAATTTGTATGTTTTTATATTTTCAAAATTATTATGCATTATTTACAACCATTTTAAAGTTAATATACCGTTGAGTTTGATACAGGTGTAATTAACTTTGTAAAACACTAATCTTCATAACTACATTTGGACGAATTTTTCAGTTTTATTTATACATATATGTCCTTTGTTTCTTTCGATAATGCTTTTATTAGACTGCTATCTCCATTTAAGGATATACAGTGACTAAATTTAGATTTCTAAACAAAAAGTAATAATAATCTGCCTTCATGACTTTAATCAGAAATATGTATACATTACTAAATTCATGCCACTGATTTTGCCATTTGGAAAACAATATTGGAGAGGAATTGTTTTAAATTAAGCAATATTTCATTAGCGCTATGCAGTTTCACGTCATTCATTCATTGGCAAGAACATTGTCCGATACATATATGACAAACAAGGCCACTGAACAGAAAAATCATTAATAATATACAAAGATTGGTTTTACTGGTTGTACAGTTAAATAAAACCTGAAGGGAATAACAATTACATCAAACGGACAAGTATAAACTAATGCATATGTACAAAATATCTGGAAACGCACACATAAACCAAATACATCACGTTGTTAATGTGTGTATAAACATGGAATTTACACGATGCGTATAAATTCGCGTGTAATATAGTCATTTCTCTGTATTCTCAGATCTAACGTTTTCATATCATCAATTAAGAATGGCTTATAACAGCAGGTTCTTAATGATGGATTCTTCCATTGGAGCAAATAACCAAAACTAGAACATATTGTCTTAGTTGAAATGAGGAGCCTAGTGTTGCGCTTAAGACGAAGCAAAATATATTCTCGATAACAAAACAATGAAGTCCAAAGAAAATACAAGGAGCCGGTTGAATTGAGTTTCATCCAGAAGTATGCCAAGAGTAAGCCAAATAACTTCAGCATCTGGAACTCACCAATGTCCTTTCTGAGCTCCATGTGTGCCTTGCAGATTATACGATTTGTCTAGACTGTTATTCTTATCAGCCCAAGCGTAGGCTTATACATATATTCAGGTTATTTCCTTCTTGGATTCCCGGATGTTTTCATCAACAGAGTGCTGAAGTTTTTAGTTCACAGAGATTTAAATTTTGCAAATTTCCAAATTTTCCAACCAATCAATAGTCTTGGATTCATAATTTTCTTCTATAAAGGCAGATATCATTGGGTTAAGCTAATGATAATTCCAAGATTTGCAAGGCCAAAATGTGTTTGCTGGGATTTCTACAGGTGTTTCTTGTGCAATCGGAAGAATGACTTGATTATCTTGTAATATACCAAACTGAGTTGCCGAATCGTTTCCTGTATTAATGTATCCCATTTGCAGGGACAACATGTAGTTTGGATCTCCCCTCTTTCCAAATACATCAGTACATGATTTTGTGCATTTATTTGGCTGCGCATTTTTAGTCACCTTTCGGCGATTATTACAACTGGTTTAGTCACATTTCTGAAAGGTCATCTGCAAGAGTAGAAAAGTAGCATTGTAAATCTATAGCCTAATTTACAATCTAGATTGACATACTTATGAAGCAAGGCATCTATGAATACCATTTTGAACTGCATTGAATTGTCAAGATATTTGTATATGCTAACACTGAATATTTGTGTATCTGTTTTATCCTATAAAAATCATTTGTTTTGTTGAACTTTTGCACATTTGAGAGAAAATGCCTAATAAAGGTTTATCGAAATACGTACATGGAAGTAAAGACAAATATACGGCAGGTCCAGAACGTATACCATAGATAAAATCAACGTCAGACAGAGCAATAACGACAGAGCAACTCCTAACCATCCAACAAGCAATCAGACTGAGATTCATAAATTCTTGATTAAAAAGTAAAATACTAGAAGGTTGGAGATAATATATAACAAAAGTGGATTTTGTATCCAAACCTCTAGAAAATACGGCATTATATATATATATATATATATATATATATATATATATATATATATATATATATATATATATATATATATATATATATATATATATATATATATATATATATATATATATATATATAAAGTACAAATCATATGGCGAATAAAAACCCTTTCAAGCGCACTGGATCCACCAAGGGATCACGGTTATCAGGGATTGATTAAGATAGATACAATAAACTGACGATGAGCAATGCGAAACAAGTAACTAACTAGCCTGCGCTCTTTCGACTCTTAATTAGTCTTTTTCAAAGGCAAATACAACATATATAAACAAACAAATAAACACAAAAACGTTGTGTTTGTGGACCTCTAAATGGCTGTCTCCACATGGGTTAAAACTATAAATACAACCAGTTTGTATAGACTTGTTGCGAATACTAAAAACTGTATAATTCCATAAAAGTCTACAAGCCAAAGCGACATCTATTTTTACTTTTTTGTACATTTATGTAACACAGATTATATCCCGAATATTTGATTCTATACCGGTTATTCTGATAGTAAAATTTAAAGGATACTATGAAAATTAAATAAAAGGTTTAATTCTACTAGTGCATAATTTTCTTTTTCTAGTCTTCTTGGATTAGACCGCTTGGTTTCAATGTTCTAAGGCGGCGTATCCAGTATGATTCCTTTTCCTTCCTGGTTTCGGAACTCCAGCTGTGGTTGTTAGCAATAGCGGTAAGTGTTATATCACTGAAAGTGTGGCCAGGGTAGGAGAAGTGATCTGCGACCGGGCTTCTGGACAGCTTTTTTGTCATCCAATCAGATCTATGAAGGTTTATCCTTTTGTGTAGCTTTTCAGTTTCTCCGACGTACTGAAGGCCATAGATCTTACATGTGATGAGATAAATCACATTCTCTGTTTTGCACGTTTGGTTTGGACCATGTATGTTTAGTTTTTCATTAGTCACTATGCTAGTGGATGTCCTGGTCTCTATCATATGTTGACAGGTTTTGCATCTTTTTTCGCCACAGGGTCCAGATTGACTAGGTTGGTTTTGACTAACGATTAGCGTTAGCTTTGCCCTGACAAGGATGTCCTTTAGGATTTTTGGTCTCCGGTAGGTTACAACAGGTTTGTTCGGAAGTATTAGGTTTAGTATGTCCGACGATTGCACGATGGGCCGGTGTTTTTACCTACTTTGGGATTGTCTGGGTGATAGGTCAGGATAAATGGTATCTTATCAGCCTTTTCTTTCTGTCCATATTTGAGTAGGTCATCACGGTTTGTTTGGCCCTTTGGATTGCCGCCGCAATCAGGTCTTTGTCGTAGCCTCGGTAAATTAAATCCTTAGCCAGCTCTTCGGACCTTTCTAGGAATCTTTCATCGTCGGAGCAAATTCTGCGTATCCTCAGTGCCTGGCTATATGGAGTGTTCCTAATGCAGTATTTTGGATGACAGCTGGTTGGGAGGAGATACTGGTGTTTTTCGGTTCGTTTGAACTGCAATGGGTACTAAAATGGCCCCTTCGTATGCTAACATTTTTATGGGAAAACTTGAGGGTCAGCTCTTAGCATCAGTTGAGCGTACACCATACCAGTGGGTACGCTTTATCGATGATATAGAAATGGAGTGGCAGTATGGAAGAGAAAGTCTGGATGACTTCATATCAAAGGCAAACAACTTCCATCCTTCAATAAAATTCATGGCAGAAATTTCCAACTCAAACCATGTTTTCCGGGACACAACAACCAGACAGGTGGAAAACAAATTACACACAGACATCTACTCAAAACCAACCGACAAACACCAGTATATATCGAATGCTTCTCTAAAGAAGACTTTAGAAGACTTGGGCAAATGTACCCTAAATAAAAATGAAACTGCTCAACAGAGTGAAAAAAACTCAAAAGAAGCATTGGACCATAATGTGTAACACACCCACTTAAGGCGATTTGATGAAAACGCAGATATGCTGATAATTGCCGGTTCGTGAGGTGTAAAACTAAGTAGGAAGTACAGCAGAAAAGGAAAATGTATGTCGAAGATATCCATAATTCTTCTAAGAGTGGATATTACCAAAGGAACTTTTGAAATCAGTGAGAAAATCGGAAAAATACTAAATGGGTATATGATTGTGAAGTGTTCACATAACTGCAGAACGGTGTAAAATTGCGAGTAACCACTACTTCTGCTTTAACCACTATGTGGCAAAGACGGCACTGAAATTATTTTGAAAAGATGCCAAATTACATGTACACTTATAGTTAACATGCTGATAATATTATCGTGAGGCATTGTATGTGAACTGCATATTGTGCTCACTAAGGATTAACGAGGATAACTATATGTTGTATTTAGATGTGATTTAATAGTGGTAAATGGACTAGAAGGCGATTATTACCTTAAGTGATAATACAACTGGTACCTAATGCTAATCTAGTTTGGACCAATGAGGGAGAGGTATCTATAAAGACTTTTTAGTAACTGACCAAAAATGATTTTAGGACATATCATAGTAATCTTTTTGCGGCTATTTTGAATTGTAAAGTACATAATTGTATAACTGTGTGATCTGTTTCACAGGATAATTAGGTTTACGATAGATATATGAGTTGGCTAAGACATGTTTTATTAAACCCAGACGTGTCCGTTCCAGCTATACAGACTGCAAATAACCATTTATTTTATCAGAAATCTTAATTTATCCTGGAAATTTATTGTTATTAATTTAAATTATGTATCATATTGTCCCATCGTGAATTTCGTTATGTATTTATAAAGGATACATCCCGAGGATTAGTAACCCACTTGTGGTAAACCCCTCCTCAACTTATTTGTGGCTGGTTCACTGGTTTGGCTTTGTATCTAGGGGTGACCGTCAATGATGTAATTTGCCAGGTATCAAATAAAGCTAATACAAGTATGAATTTATGGATGGAATAAATATGTAATCTGAGCAAATATATACAACAAAGAAGTCAAGCCCCCATTACAAAAAAGACAAAATTTAATAAAAATTTCAAAAACAATAAAAATTCCACAAGCAAATGATATGAAAGTTACAGTTCGAAAGATACACTTCTTTCTTTATGTACTAACTAATTAAGGAATTTCAAAAATACAAATAAAATTATAAAATTAGCCGATTCTGTTTACGATAGAATCAAAATCATCATAATGTGTCTGAGTACACCAAATAACTGCTAGACTGTACTTTCGGTTCCTTTGTTCAGTAAGTCTTCCACTCCACTGTTGTTTTGTTCCAAAAATTCTAGGTGTTTGACCTTTCGTTCTAAACTGTCCTTTTTACCTTTTCACACAGTTTGGGTTGTAAACGGGTCTCTTCCAGACTATCTTACCTTGTTTGTCAAGCTTTTGGTGTCTGTTGAATCCTTGAGACAAATATCTCCCCCTTAGATAATTTTTTTTAATGAGAACTTTACTCATTAAAATCTTCGGAGTCTGCCGGTATTTATTATTCCTCTCTTGCAGACAAATGCAGACTAAATTTCAAAATACCTCCTGTACATTTGAATTTTAAGGTTCTCGTTTGAGCCCACGCCCCCTTTACAGTGTGACCAATCAGATTTATAATAATTCCTGCTTTTCCGACACTAATACACTGCGTTATTTCTATTATCAAATGACTACGACTGGGTTTTCACCTGCTGTCAATTCCATGCATAACCAAAACTTAAACTCCATCCAGTATGTTTAAACAGACTAAGCTATTAATTATAAACTAACAACTCCTGGGCTTGCTGAGTCAATCAGTACTTTAAAGTGTGTAAAATGTGGCCATTTACCATAAATCTCGTTAATGGTACATGTATTCGACTAAATGTGTTCTACTATAATTACCTCTAACAAAGATCGACCTAAAATTTTGGTCCATTATAGCGCTTTAATCGCATCGTTAACTGTTGACTTTTAGGATTAATAGAGAGTAAAATGATAGACGTTGACTAAGTAAACACATTTACAGTGGAAACATGTTAGTGTATTTAAATGTTTCCCATATGGAGAGTAAATATATGTCAACAATACTATTTTGTTGAAGATCAGTAATAGATTTTTATATAATAATTCACCGTGATTCACTTTCACTCTTTTATTTTTGTTGTAATCTATATGTTTCTACTTTACAAGCCTCTCGCTTCTTCAGTGTAAACATTTTCAGATCATTTTTTGTCTAATCATTCAGGGCATCCATTACAGTAGACTAGGCAGTTTGGCGTGCCAGAGTCAACCCTTACAGGTAAGACTAAAGGAAATGTATCCTTCGATTTCAGCCCAGGTCAACATAGAATTTTCAGTGATTGAAGAGCGTCAATTTGCAAATCATCTGAAGTATATGGCTGAGATCAGACATGGATACACCAAAGCAAAGGTGCAGTACAATGCAGCAGACTACGTAATTTCTTGTGGACAGAAAGATCCGAGTGAAAGACCATTGAGCGATTGCGGGTTTTATGGATTTATGCTGCTAGCAAAATGTACTTCAATGGAAGTACAGAAATGCTATTTTAAGAAGCTAGCAAACATCTTTATAGCTAATAATGTTTAGAGAAATGCCAGAAAGCATACTGAATATTGATGAAAGTGGAATCAACATTGAGCTTTTCCCTTCAAGAGTTTATGTGGCAAGCATACACAGTCACAAGCAGTGGCATCATAAAAAGGTTACCATCATTGGATGTGACAATGAGATTGGAAGCCTCGTCCGGCCATACGCTGTATTCACCAGAAAGAAGTGGAATGGTCAGTATTTAAAAGGTGCTCCTCCAGGATTTGTTGGTCAGATGTCAGATAGTGGTTGGTCCAACTCAACCATACTTCAGCATTACGTCACCAAACACTATGCAAAGAATAATGGATGAAAATAATTCACTGCCCACACTTACATTGTATGATGGACATAATTCTTAATCATCTTTAAACGTCTTGACTGGGCGAAGAAAACAAATGTCATTTTTGTGTCTTGCCACTTCATACAAGCCATATCAAATCAAATGTACAACAGTGAATGTCAGGTGTTCTCGCAGAAGAACCCAAGCCAAGTACCAAGATATGATATTGAAAATCTTACCTGCAAACCTTATTTGAAGGCAAATTGTCCTGAAAATTTGACTTCTGCTTTTGGAAAAGTTTGAATTTATCCGTTATCAAACAAGAAAGTTTTGGATTCACAGTTAGTACCATCAACCATTCTCCATGTGGAGAGTGATGCCAGTCAAGGTAAAGAAAATATTCCAGAAACCTCTAAACCGACAACTCAAGATTAACCTAAAGATATTATGTAAATCAAAACAGAAGAGAACGATTAAGATCTACATTAGTCCTTTAAGAAGTGAATCATAACTTAAGTTGTCCAAAAGAAGAAACTTTGTTTCATCTTTTCTTGCTGGTAGTCTGTCATTAACATGAAACAATTATCAATTTTAAAACTTGACAAACAAGCACCAAATTTAAGAGACAAATTCGAAAGTTTCAGTTTAAAGTTTGTCTGAGATCATCTTTCTCATCAGTGAAATCTGTAAGTACAGAATTAATGAGTGTCAGAATAACACATACTTTTTCAAAGAAATCTTGTGTAACAGCCTCGAAAATTTCAAAGACATTACCTACCTTCTTCTAATCAACCATGTCCCACTGCATTTTATGTAGATAATTAATATGGAAACAATTCTACGGATATTCAAGAGAGTTTCCTTATATCTGAGAATAACTTTTCAAACTGTGTCGCAAGTATCAGTCCCCTGCTTTAATAGGTGCATTAACCTTGTGATTTTTAAATGGGCCCAATGTGACAATTGCCAACACTGGAAACAACTTTCCTTTTGCTGTGAAACAACAGTTATAGGGCGAGATAGCTCATTTCTTTTGCCCATTTAACATTTAAATTCATAAAAATTGTTTATATTTTCTTTTAATCTGTACTATTGTTATTCATGGATTTCAAGTTAAATTACATTTGTGTGTTCCATTTTATCATTATATTCTTTCGTTTTGTGCAAATTTTCAGCCAGTGAAAAGGTGGATATTATCTCTTATAGTTATGTTGCAATTTATATTTATTATTATAACTAAATTAGGCAAATACAGTGATAATACAGAATTGTTCCCTGATGGTAAGTTAATCTCGACCAGCCTCCATAAACGGTTTTGTTTACATTTATACGCTTTTTTTGATTTACATTTTTAACTGAATAGATATAGAGAAAGTCAATGAAACTTTGCATATGGTAACCATGCGCTACAATTTTTATTATGTTGGCATGTCTTCATGAATTATATTATGCTTTTCAATTTTTTAAATGGTTAGTGTTTTGTCTTAAAAATTCCAGTGAACCAGAAAATAGACATAAAAGAACATATATGTTTGAATTTGTTAGAAAAAAATATGTTCCATATATTGTTTTAAAGATCCTCATTTCATAAGAAAAACTTATGTTGAAATAGAGTGGTTGTTGTTTTGGTTTTAACGCCACCTTTTTCAGCGCGTGATATTTTATACATATCTAACTGGTGGAGGAAGAACCAGTTAGAAATCCCACATAAGAACCACTGACCCACAGGAAGCTAGCCGACAGAGGTGAGATGAAAGGCATCGGTAAATGAAAGCGCATAAGACCTCTGGGCCACCTGGATTCCAGAAACAGAATGGGGATCTAACTTTTTTAAAATGCAGCAGATGTCGCAACATGTCAATACCCTTCGCATTAATATACCTTTTAAGTTTCTTGACCCAATAAGGATAGCAAAGAAAACACAATTGGTCTTGATATGGGAGCTGAGAATCAGCAAATAGCGCTTCTTAAGCTTTATATGAATTGCTCAAATGAATCAGTTATCAAAGAGTATGAAAATCCTATCTCTATCGTTTGTGCATACTGGAGCTTTGTTCAAGACTTTGGTTTAGATTATTATGACTACAGAATATTCAATATTCCGAAAGCAGAAGACGAAAGTACTGGATCAAAACAAAATTGCATCTCTGTCATCAACGGAAAGTTCATAATCCTGAGATTAAAATGTATACAAAGACTCAGAAAATTACTTTAAATTGGCACATTTAGATTCTGTCTAGATAAATGAAGAAATATTAAGTTAAATGGATAGTGACATTATACACATATAGCCCTACTATAGGTCTGAACATTTCCCAACGATATTCACCTTTCAATTTATACAATTCAAAAAGGGACCAGGTGTCTGGAAATTTAATGATTCGGCGCTAAAAAAGCTAGATTATGGTGAAAAGGTACATACAAAATAAATGAAATAAATATTTAATGCATAATACTACTACTGATGCTGCTACTACTACTACAATAGCAACAGCAGCAACACAACAACAACAAATAATAATAATGATAATAATAATAATAATAATAATAATAATAATAATAATAATAATAATAATAATAATAATAATAATAATAATAATGATAACCATAATCTCAAAAATCAAAATAATGTTGCGGATGATCAAATCGTTTTATCAGAAATCCGCGTCCTCACGTTAGGTCATTCTTCCTATAGAAACTGCGAAAAGAAAAGACGAACATGAATTGATGAAGAAAGTTTAGCATTTGAAAAATATTTTAAAACATATTTCAGCATAAATAGTTTGGGTGTTTTTGACGATTTATCAAATAGTAAAACGTATAAGAAGGAGAAGAAAACGAAAAACATTTTTGTAACTTGAAAAAAAAAGATATTATATAAACAAAATAATAAAAAAATGACAAATATATAAGTACTCAATGATCAATTCAAAACTTTGAATGAGGTAAATAGACTGTTATATGATTACAGTTTTACTAGACAGGATGATCAAATAATAGTAGTAAAAGATAATTGATGATCCTGTCTCAGAGACCCTCCCCCGCTCTCCCAAAAAACTGTAAGTTAACATTTTGTCAGCAGCCTTTGTTAGCTCAAAATGATAACACATTTTCTGACAAAAATATGTTTTGGGGTCGAGGTGTCTCTGAGCTATGATACATCAACTATCTCTACTACTATGTACTTATTAGTCAAAATGTTATATCAAAAAATAAAATATTATATATAATGTCCTTCAGTTATTCAATCAGACATGTTGGATTCGATCTAACAATTAGATTTTGTAAAAGATTTAATTCGATCAAAGCAGCGTCAGCATATACTGGTATATATACTGGTATGAAACCTAAAATAATAAGAGATTGCATTAAAAATGGGTTATCATACATCACCGCAATATGGATCAGTATGGTTATTCGCGATTGAAAATGATGTGTGAATAGCGGGATGAGCAGAGGATGTGATGACATTTATTGACAGCATTGTCAAAAACAGCATCATGACGTTATTCGACAGCACCACGTACATGATCGACGGAGAAAATATTGAATTAATCTAAAGAGGACGTTCACGTTGCAACAACGATAATTGGTCTTGCAAGATACAGCGACGATTATACAAGAACAGCTGGTTCAACAATGATGCTGTCCAAGGATACTTCTAATCACGCCAAATATAATTAGTTTGAAGTAGGACTACCAAGAAACTTTTCTAGAAATGACGACACAGATGTGTAAAGTATGATTATCAACGTTGATCCAGATTACAACTTAGGATTTAGTTCACATCGAGAAATGTTACGTGGAGGTAACCGAAGATTTTCTTGCACGATTCCGTTATCTCACATCTTTGGATTTTGCAGACACGTACGAAGGGTCATTTTTGGAGCGAAGCATACAGCTGTACTTGTACAAAAAGCAATGATGAAATATGGCGATCAGACGATGACACCCGCAAAGCAGTACTAAAATAACTTTCATTATGGATGCAAGTAATGACACCAGCAATATCTGAAGATTAGTTGTTTGCTTTCATGAGCAGCGGCGGCAAGTCGTCGTTGTCAAGGTTACCAACAACCACAGATGCTGTTCAAAGCACCGTTAATGTGATATTTACCTGTCAAATAGCATCACAGCAACGTGTTTCTGCACCGCGACATATGTTCCTTGCGCTTCAGAATGTTGCACGATTATCCAACACGTTCCGCAATGATATTTGACAAACTGTGTTTCAAAAGTTTCAGTAAGTATAAATTGACATCAAGAACCATCTGAGAGTATTTTGTTAAATTTTGAGTTAAATCATGTGGCACGTGCGTATCATTGATTATGATCATTTATGGGACGTGATCAAAATATTAAAACTGGTTTACAAATATCACAGTTTCATTTCGCTCATTTACATCCGATTTATTATTTTTCGCTCAAACATTTGGATTTGTTTAGATAGTCTGTCGTTGACATACATTTTCAAGCGCGTGTTAACAGAGTTGTCTGAGACGTTCCTAAATAAAGTGTAATTATGCGATAAAACAATGCAGTAGTATTAGAAAACCAGGTTTTCAACTCACTTTGTTTTTTTACCCTCCAAACAAGTATAAATTATAGTCCTAAATTATCCCCCACCCCACCCCCTTTTTTTTAAAATAAAACAGGGTTTTGACTCACCCTCCCCCACCTCTTTTTTTCCCCCTACTACTACCTGTAAACAGGTATTTTGTAACCGAACAAAACAACAGGTGTTGGAATGTGATAAGCTCTTTACACAGAGGTGACTAATTTGTTAGAACAGCGCATGTGTGGAATACAATTATTCTAAAGACGGCAAACGGGTTTTACCACAAGATAACAGGATGAAAATTAAACTGTGCATTAGAACGTTTCAGTTAACAAGGTGGAAATTAAACTAGCATTAGAATGAAAATGATATTATTTTATATCTCGTTACCAATGATTAATGTTTCAACTGTTGATATTAAAAATATTTCACTATCACGACTATAGATACTAAATTTTACTTTACCACTCACACAGCGACGGGACTCAAACAGATCTTTCATTTCTGGTTTGTTCAGAGGATATTTTTTGTTGATAAAATATACCTTTGACCGATCGAGATCAATTGTGAGTTTAGTATAGTTTTGTTGGCTAATGGGGCTGTGAAAGTTTTTAAATTCCGCTAGCAACTTTTGATACAATTGTTCGAGATAATTGAAATACATGCTGTTATCAGATCTGATGAGCGAAAGTTTTAACTTGTCACATGTTCCATTAAAACATATACCTGATGTTTCATTATTAAATTCAACTGTCAATTGTTTACCGTCCATCATTAGATATTTGATGTTACTATTGTAGCTATTTGTCATTGTCAAATTTTCAAGCATTATTTTATAAGTTTAGATAAAATTTCAGTTGGAAAAGATAATGTCGAGTATAGATCTATCATCATAACAATACCCAAGGGCAAATGTATCTACCCCATTTTCACAATAGCGTTTGTCATCAAAATTATACAATCCACGTTTGATAATGACATCTGTTTCGAGTTTATGATGATTAGTTCGAATTGCCATAGCTCTCATAAAACTAACACCACCATCAAGCGCATACCTGTAGTCATCAAATTTCATAAACTTTTTAACAAAATTACGAGGCAGACCTTTGGCTTTTTTCGTTATTTTATTATTATCTAACAATACGGCATACATTTTACTACGTAATCCGATAAAGTATTTGATAGCGCTCGAGTTCATTTCATCTTTAAACTTACCAATAACCTTTTTATTTGTGTCGTCATGAAATTTACTGTCACGTGGATAATCAGAAAGATCAAACAGATGTCGATTATTGTACATGTCCTGATAGATGTCCTCACATTCAATTTCATACACGAGTGAATCAGTATCAGTAAACAATAATCTACTAGCCGGCCACTGATTTTTAACAAAAGTGTAATGAAAATCGTACATCATCCACTTTGATAAATCTAACACTGCAGCTCCAACATAGATCGGCTTGTTTAGTTTTAGATTTGTTTTTCTTCTTTGTATCGCAACAAGATTTTCATTAAATATTTTCATGCTCACAAAATCATCGTCTGACACAAGTTTGTTTCTGCGATTGACATCATTAACTATTTCAATATTTACACGTTTCCTAATATTCTCCATCGTCTTACCAAAAACGGAATTGTTCATCAGTTTAAAGAAGTTTTTCTCAAACTCTGTTTTCGCTGCAGCTCTTCTTGAAGTGTTGGAGTTAATATAACCTCTCATCCACGGCGACTGATTAAATTTTAGTACACGATGAACTTTTCTCAACACAAGACCAGCATCGACTGCTTGTTTTAAAACTTTGTAATGCAAAACATAATTTTTCTTATCAAGTAAATTTGGTACTAGTTTCTTGACCATGGAATGTTGCCTTGGTGATGCTAACGCTTGTTGTTCTTTTGATAACAAACTATAATCTATAACCATCGATTCCGCACAGAAAGGGTAATCGTTATGTAATTTGTGTAGCGAATTTGGATAATCAAGATCAACTTCAACGAAATAGGAAACATCGTCAGGTATCTTTTTTTCTGTCTCTGATAGAAATCGATCAACCGTGATCCAATGAAATCCGCTAAAAGGCATTGGTTCTGCCATCGAACCACCGTAAAGATTATTACAATCTAGATAAATTATATACTTCGAAGGAAGGTCAGGGTTATACTGTTTCAGGTATTTGTTGTTTGCTTCAGCATATTTTTTTGTTATCACGCTAATACCACCTCGGATACCTTTTTCAATAAAATTGAACATATCAACATCAGTCAGTAATTCTAACCTTACCTTACTAAACTTTAGCAAAGCATCCCATGACAACCCAGGGGCAGAATAATACCAGCAAGGATCTAGTCCATAATTATTATAACTCACTTCACGAAAACTTTCAAAAACATCTGCTAATAATAACACGTCAGTTTTCAGGTATAAATCATGATAATCACCAAAAGTCTCACAATCAAACTCTTTCCAGATATCTTGTGCATACCTGTACTCGTCATCAGTTATATTTTCATTTTTAAGTTGTGAGTAAAATTTGTCTTTGTCAGGTAAAGATATTTCATCAAATTTACTCCAATCGTCGAGGTATTCGTATGGAAAAACTCCTTTTTTAGCTAGTAGATTAAATTTATCTCCAAAACAGTCTCTTAGGTTATCAAATTTACTACAACCTTTTACTAGCTCATCTAACGAGGCTGCCATAAACTGCAGGCTGTCAATAAAACGCAATTTACCTAGCGTAACTGACATGTACTTTTCAAAATTATTTGGGATGCATTTGATGATGTTATCGAGTTTTAGACGAGCTTTTATCTCAGGATCACCAAAAGCTTCTACTATAATATGGCTATCATATCCTCGAAAATTGTGAAGAATAACCGGAATAAAATCTGGAGCATGAAATTTTAAATTACACTGATTATGAGCCGCTCCACGATACTGTCCAGTCAAATGACAATGGTCATGTACTTTTTTATCATCGTCAAAAGCTTTTTCACAAATATGACAAATTTCTGCTTGCTCGTGAGCGGATTCTTGTTGAGGTGTTAATTTTAACATTGGCGTTACTTTTTTCAAATGAGTAAATATATTATCAACTTCGTTAATCAACTGCTTGAGAAGCCAAACAGCTGGATTTTTACCACGATATAATTTGATTGATTTAGATAATCTAGAATCAGTACAACAAACTACCTTATACGCTACTCCACACGGAACATGATTTTGAACTTTTCTTGTACTCGATTGATTAGGATTATTTTCTACACCAAGTACAGGTTGAAGTAGGCATTCGAAATCAGCGTATATGACGAAAGGAATTTTTAGTTTGTGATTATGATGGACAAACTGTAACACACTATCTTTTTTAGATGGCATTGTTATTCTTTGCACATCACTACAGTACTGCAAATGCTTTTGTAATGTTTCATTGCTTGTACAGCCATGCAAGCAGCGGTAACAAAAGAACTTTTTGTTCTTATCCTTATTGTACTGTCTACCAACTAGTCCGTTAAAGTTTTTAATCCAAACATAATGATTTTTGTAGTACAGTAAATTTATAGTTGATTGTGAAGCTTTTTCTGAAATATATCTCGGATATACGTCCTCCTTTTCATCTAGTCCGAAAACGTTAATTGAAACATTATTCTGCTTTTCAAATTTTGGTATTTGATTTTCTGCCACTGGAAAGTTAATATCTTTAAAATTTAATCTAGACACATGACTGATATACCTTTCAACACGAGTAGCGTTTTTTTCTGCTGGAAATAGTGCGGAAAGAACAGCCCATTGGAAACATTTGTTATCTACGTTTTTGATGTTTATACAACATCTTTTACTTTTTATTTTTGGTGGCAGGTCGACGTATGAACTACCTCGTAATACATTATATTTCATCGTGTGAAACAATATTCCTTTGATCATTTCAAACTTCCAACCCGAACCTAATTGACTAAATTCCTCTATTTTTTTTCCAATTTCTTGGTGTATTTCATCAGATAGTGATAACAGATCAGTCCCAAGCAAAACACGTCTCGATTTTGCGTTAATATAAGGTTCTGCAATTTCCTTGTTAGTTAATTCTTCCATTATAACTAACTTTGAAAATATAACATGATATTGCACAAATAATCTGATACTTTTGTGTTTTTCGAGCTCACGTTTTACAATTGTCTGTAATAGGTGGTAAAGATTAGTTGCAGTAAAATTTACTAAAACAATTTGATTATCAAACTGATGACTATTATCAAAACCTGCAAAAGCAGTCGCTATTTTATTAGGTTCTCCCATAAAGCTTCTCTTAGCTATATCACGCAATTTTAACATTATTATACTATAATGTAATATCTAATTGATAATTTTTTCACACTGCGCATGCGCTAAAAATCAATTAGAGATAAAAAATATCTCCTATAATATAATGACAGCAAATCTAACAAACACATGTGAGCAAGAAGCATATCAAGTTCACCCAAAACATAACTTTACCTCACACTGCGCATGCGCTAAAAATCAATTAGAGATAAAAAATATCACCTATAATATAATGACAGCAAATCTAACAAACACATGTGAGCAAGAAGCATATCAAGTTCACCCAAAATATAACTTTATCTCACACTGCGCATGCGCTAAAAATCAATTAGAGATAAAAAATATTACCTATAATATAATGACAGTAAATCTGACAAGCGCACGTGAGCAAGAGATTTATCAAATTCACCCAAAGTATAACTTATACGCTGGAAATGTAATTGGTTCGGTTATTAACATTAAAACTAGAATACCTGTTGGCAAATTAACGTCAGCGGGTTATAATATTAGTGTAAAGGGAGATAATGCCGAGAGGATTGCAATATTTAGAAAAGATTTTATTTACACGTTGTTTTGCAATGATATTCCAGAGGGACAGCGTGTATATCATTATAATGGTAAAGTCACTGATGATAATATTGAAAATTTATCCTTACAAGATGAGTTTCAGCCGCACCCAGTATTTGATTTATATGAGGCTAACGATTGCGGTATTATTAGAAATAGAAAAACTAAAAAAGTTCTTAGTACTATTAGCAATATGGGATATATCAGGGTAACTGTTAGAGGAACATCAACAAATCAAGTTCGTTATCTTGGTCATAGGTTTGTTTATGAGGTGTTCAATGGATCTATACCCAATGGTCTTGTTATTAATCACATCAATAATATACAAACTGATAATCGATTGGAAAATCTGGAGATAGTAACGCAACAGGAAAATGTGAGAAAAGGAAAAAATAGTAATGGTATTAATTTTAGATGCCCAATAAAACCTGTTATTTCAAAAAACCTCGAAACGGATGAGGAGATCGAATTCAAATCGATTTCAGCTGCGGCGAAATATTATAAGATAAATCCCGCAGTCGTAAAAATTATAGCTGATGGAGCAACAAAATCAACTTTTTCAAGAGAATACGATGCTAGGATTGGTTTTAGTTATGATATTTGATAGCTCGGTTTTAGTCAAGCAATGATGAGCAAATGCTATGATATCATCGTGATTATATTTTAACGTTGTTACTGCATTTTCATTAATTTTAACTTTTTCTGCTTCTGTTAGTAATATTTTATGAGAATCACCTTGCATTACAATAACATCAACACTATAACCCAACAAACATTTTCTTACCGCTTCAGCTAGTTCGTTATAATTTACTATATTAACTTTTTGGTGATATTTTATCTCATCGGTCATCTTATAATAATAAATTAGATAAAAATATATTATAATAATGGACTTGATGAAACGACTC
This sequence comes from Potamilus streckersoni, assembly GCA_016746295.1. Classification (NCBI taxonomy): domain Eukaryota; kingdom Metazoa; phylum Mollusca; class Bivalvia; order Unionida; family Unionidae; genus Potamilus; species Potamilus streckersoni. Next base: position 125,900 of record JAEAOA010002357.1, read on the forward strand.
GCTGAACTCTACGAAGAAGATACTAGTGATAAGGTCGTCAGTGATAAGGTCGTCAGTGATGATGTCATACATAGTATTACATTTTCCAAAGATTTTATAGACAAATCTGTTGGTTATAGCGAAGATGATATTTTATATAACAATGAATCTGATGATGGTGAAATAGTCACTGTTGCTGACAGATCTAATTACAGCAGATCAACAACTAAACGGTATAATGTCAAGTATCACATTGCTAAGCAGCTAATTAAATTTAATTTTACCGTTGCCGAACAACAACTGTTCTGGCAGTTAATCAAACCTTTTTTAAATATCAAGATTCCAGGCCGACAGAAAAATATTAAATTTGATTTCATATTTGTCAAGATTTTTAATCTAATGACGATCTCTAACGATCGTAAGCAGTATCTAATATCATTATGTAAACCAGTAAAATGTAAATCTGTCAAACAAAAGTATGAGTTAATTTATAATAGCATTATATCATAATCTGCTTGGTTGGGATCCAACTGTTAAATTTATCACTATACCCACGCCATTTGACTAAACTTTTATCCCCTTTTTTTCTAATCACTTTCTCGATAACAAAAACATCCTGATCAGTTTTCTGTAGTTCTTGTTCATAAAAACTACCTACAATCGGTTCCCCTGCCAGATCTTTTAAAACGTACGTTACAGGTACTGTTAAAAGTACCTTATCAATTACAAAAACTTCTTCGCTCCAGTTCGGAGTAAATCCTTTTGCAAACACCTTTTTCATCAAAGAAATTCTAACTTTATCACCAACCTTAAATTTATGTCTGCGGTACATGTTTTCATTTGCTAATATTGGATTTTTAACAGCTTTTTTAGGTGTCATTTTGATGGTTCGATGTTTCGTGTTATTATATTCGCTTACGATTTGAGAAAGGTCATCGATGTACCTGTTGGTGTTTTTAGCTGTCATATGTTTGTGTATTTTCTCGTTTAGCGTGCGATTAAATCTCTCAACAACAACGCTTTTACCCTCATTTCCTGTAACATACCTTTTTATATTATTTTGTTCTAGAAACTGTTCAAACTTTTTGTTAAAAAACTCAGATCCATGATCAGTCCAGATTTTGTTTGGTTTTCTTTCTGTGCTTGTTATTATCTGCTTTAGCGCATCGGTCATTGAAGTTCCTGTCTTATCTGAAACAGGTATACTGAAAGCGTATTTGCTAAAAACATCTATAACATTAAACAAATACCTTTTTGGAGCGCCATCAGCGCCAACGTTAAACTGAGCTAGATTGGATACATCCACCAAATCTATTGCCCAGATATCATCTACACCATTAGCGACAACTTTACGTCGTTGGAACTTTTTTTTTTAGGTCTGTGTAGTTCGACTGCAAGATCATCATATACTTTATTTCCCCGATCGTGAGGTGATTGACGAGACTCTCCGAGTCCAAGTTTATATTTTGCTCCAATTATTCCCTGAACAAATTTTCTATCAAAACGTTCTCGTAGATTTGTTGGCTTCATATCACGTAATTCGTCTAACATTACTTTATCACAATCTAATTTTGAGTTTTCATGATCACGATAACAGATATCATGACGCATTGCTATTGCATCCACTTGATTGTAAGGCTCTTGTCCTGGCAATGGATTGTCGTTTTCATCTAGTTGTTGATCTAGCGGATTCCATGGACCAGTATACCGATGCCCTGGCAATGTCCAACCGCCTTTTGGTTTTGGTAATTTTCCAATTAGTTTATGTATATCTATACCTGACCCTATTATTTCTCTGTTGTTACAACATTGACAGTATGCGACAATTTTATTTTGCTCAAGACACAAATCTCTGTCAGAATCACAGTTGCATATCATTCTATATTTTTAGTCGTCGACTAAAATAATATTAGGATAACCAGATCCTAGCGACGTCGCTGGAGATACTATCGCTGGGGACGTTTTCTTTAAAAATGTATTTTTTCTTTTTCCACAGATTGCACAAATACTTTTTAATATTATCCTGTTGTTTTTTGTTTTTTCTGTTGTTTCATTAATACCTTCTGTTTTAGTTTTACACTTGAGACAGTATGTTGACATTATTATACTTATAAGTTTAGATAAAATTAATTGCGATCTCATCATTAGCGTGAGAAGGTTGCTTATCAAACTGTAAAATAAATTTTAAAAAATTAAGATTTCTGCTCATCTGTCGGATAAACATAATACAATAATATCCGCAAGCAGACGTTCCAACAGGTTGGAGTTGATTTGACGAATAATATACTTTTGTAAATTTTTTTTTCATATACTTTTTTATTACATCGCTTGGAGGAAGTCCAAACGAGTCAAAATAATTATTATTATAAACTGCTACCCAATGCGTACCAGATCCGTCATTAAAATCTTGTATATTAATAACACATGAACTTACAGCAGATGGTGATTTTATTGCTGAGAGCTCATCTTTAGAATAAACTCCGTGAAATCCAGGAACCGCTTTTAACTTATCAATGATATCAAAATTACTCAACGGGGTCGACGAGTTCCTGGTAATGTTAGACCACGTCCGATTCCTAAAAGATTTGGCAGCAGACTTCCCGCTAGTCCCGCCAAAAGTGGAGCGAACGGAATAATTCCTCCTTGTTTTGTTTGATTGCATATGCATTTGCACTTTGGTGTTGGTGATTTTGTTTTTATTACTTTCTTTTTTTTTGTTGTTGGTGATTTCTTTTTCTTTTGTGGCATTATAATATATTATTTACATAAAATTTACAATTTTTTTATTCCACTTCCACGAATTATACCATTACCTTTGACTGCTTTCTCCGTTGCGCCAGATATTGCTCCAGACGCTGCTGCTATTCCTAATGTGCCTAAGACTGGTAAAAGTTTAGGTATTATTGTACTAGTTAATACTGATAATGCCGGACCAAGAAAACCACCTTCTTTTGCCATCGCTGTCATTTGTGCAGCACTCAAATTTAAAACAAAAGTTTTTTTACGATCATACTTTTTTACTTGATTTTTTGTTAGCATTAATTTTGTTAAAACACCATCAGAAATATTAGGATTGATTTTTAATGATACCTGTTCTCGCTTTGCAGTAGCAGCTACTAATTTTTTAACTTGGCCATCAGTCAAATACACTTCTTTTACAATATATTTTCTCATTTTATATAACAACTGTAGATTAAACTTGAACTGTCATTTTACCTCCAATAGAATCTACCGTGATAAATCTATCACTAATCACTAATGCGTATACGTATAACGGCGCTACTGGAACCGCCCCAAGTGTCCAGGTAATTTCAATATCCGCTGTGCTGTCTACAGCTCGCTCGTTATGTTTACTAACATCAAAATGAAATATAGGATAAAGCGTACGAAATTCTTCTACTGATATTTGAGTTCCATCTTCAACATCTTGATATTTTTGTATTGCGTCAAGCAGGTACATGTACGGTCGAGAAATATTTTTATTAGCATCATCAGCAAAATTACACTCGATAGCTCGTTCTGGATATTGCTTTGAATTTAATCTAGCGTATATTCGTCTGACATCAGAGTGATCAAATACTGCATTATTTTGTTGTTGGTTACCTCGTCGAGCTTGTTGTTGAAATACGACAAAGATATTTCTCGGCAGTTGTTCGCTTGATGTTGTTGTGACCCTCCACGTGTAGTCAGTAGTATTTGGAACCGCTGTCTGATATACCTTATGCTGCTTAAAGTAAATTCTGTTTGTATGCTTATCAAGCGTGTTATTTAGTTCTGACATTTTAGTGATTGATGGTGTTATACGTGGCATCCACAAAGAAAGTTTGTTTATGATAAACTGTACATCAGCCCCTCCAGATCTAAACAAGCAATCGTTTTGGTCTGCTCGATCTAAAATAAGAGTATGTTTTACTCCGCGAAATACTTTATCATAATCGCGACAAAAGCCGAAAATCATGCTTAGCGGAAGCATCATTGTAATTTGACGTGATCCTGCTGCAAGTTTTCTTCGCCTAGCAAAACCTTCGTTATAGCGTGGATTTCTCACATCAAGTGTGTTAAGAAGTAAATTTAACATCGCAGTACCGTCTGCAGCTGCAGCTGGTGGTGTTATATTTAGATTATTAAAAGCTGCTGTAAGAGAAACTCTTGTAGCGTCTGCATTAGCAGCTGCACCTGGTGCAACAATACCTAGCGCGTCTGCATTAGCAATGAGAAAATTTCTCACAATTACAGCATTTGCATCAGCATCAGCTCCATGTACTATAGCGCCTCTCTTTAAAAATTCTGTTGATTCAGCTATACCCCGTCCAGTATCTTTAAACCACATCATATTAGTTGCAGTTGATCTCGAGTAATCGTCGGAAAACGAAATAATATTTAAAATTGTACTTGCAACTTGTAGATGACTCGAAATATCTTCTACAGTTTGATTAGCCAGTTGATATCTAGCACTTTTGAATAAACACCAACCGTTATTTATAAGAGCTACTTCTGCTCCAACTGCAAATGCAGCAGGTGGATTGGCTACTGTCATAATCTGACCACGAACTTCTAACATAGCCTTATGTGGCAGTAGAAATACATCTTCGTCTCTGGTGTTAAAGGTTCTAATACCAGTTTTATTTGGTTCGTTAGAATTTTCATCAAGGTACTCAACAAACTCGAATTCTGTCACATCGTTGTCGATGTCATAAGTTTCTGTTAACTCGAGATAATTTTTAGTAGACATTTTATTTTATTAGATTATATAAAATTTTATTGCGGCATTGTTACTTTAGATATTAATTTTTGTATGATCTGCTCGCCCTTTGGTGATAATAATTTTTTTGTTGTTGTTATCATAGCTTTTTGAGTTTCTTTTGTTGGAGCGATTTCTGAGATAGCTTGTTTTATTTCAGATGCAGTCGGTGGATCTCCTTTTATTTTATTAGCTATTTTTTGTCCCACCGCAGTCCCAGCGGCAGATGCAGCCCCAGTTGCAAAAGCTTTACCCGCGTCAATAGCAATTGGTGCAACTTTACGCGCTAGTCCTGGAATATTTTTAATAACTTTAGTGAATATATTTCCAAAAAATCCTCCTACTATTTTTCTTCGATAAACTTTTTTTCTTTGTTTCATTATATTTGATGTTTCATAATTTTTACTTTTGCTCGCGTAGATGTATATAATAAGTTACAATTTCATTACTAACATGTAACTGTTTTCCTGATTGATCTGTCAACTGCATCCTTATACTTGATATTTGATCTTCAACGTTTAAAGGATAATATATAATATGTCGTGGAGTTATTTGCATGAGAGAACCTGGCGGGACTTCTGGTGAGAAACTGTAAATCGTTTGACCTTTGCTACCTTTTGATGTATAAGAGCCAGAAGCAGTAGAGCAATTTACTAATATTGTATTTACTTCTGTTATATTTGCTGGCAGTTCACTGTCATATGTAATAGGCTGATCAAGTGCAGTGTAAGTTTTTTCAGTAAATCCTAACAGTTGTGCAATACTTCTTTCTCTTGGTTCAAGATTGATTGCTATATTTTTCAAAGTTATCCTAGTTCGCAATGTGTTATAATTTGCTGCTAATTCAAAATTATCAGCCACACCGTTAGCTTTTGTTATGAGCTCTTTGATCGTCTTGTTTAGATCTTCAATATTATAAGCTCCTTGCGGAATTTTTATTTTTTTTGTTGTAGATATTGGAGATGTTGTAATCATAGTAAAATACATTTCATCGTTAACATCATTTTTCACGTTAGGTATAGCATTCCAGCAAGTACAAGAAATTAATCCAATTTCATATTGTTTTGCAGGATCTAGTTCTATAGGTGGAATATAATTTACTGAAAAATTTGCGCTATCTTCTGTAGACTCGCTAGAGTTTAGTAATAATGTTGTTTGCATTCCTTTAATATTATATCATTTTACAAAATTAAGTCGCCGCGATTAAGTCGCGGTGTAAAGTTTCATATTCGTCAGATGTTAATAATTCACTCGATCTTAGATGATCAAGTATGTCAATGATTTCATTATCAAGTTCAACACTAACATTCCCAGCTTCCTTTGATGATATTAATAACATTAATCTACCTATCATTTCAGTAGTTGAAGTAAATACTTTTACACCAGTTCCTGTTTTTTCTTTTCTATATTTTTCTACACGAGATTTATCGAGTTTATCAAATTTTCTTTTAAAACTCCACCCTTTACCAAAAGGTTTTGCTCTACTATTTTCTGCTGTTTTTTTAAACGTGAGAGCAATGACTCCCTTTCTCATTCTTTCATAAAGTGGAATCATATTATCAATCTCTGTAACCGTGTTTAATTCATCTTTAGCAGCAGCTCCGTCATTAAATATTACATCAAATTTATCGATTAATGCTTGATATTCTGCATCAGTCCACTTGCTTATATCATCAATACCCCTTATATTTTCTTTGTTTAAAAAATCATCATATTCACTACCTTTTATCTCATCATTTGCTCTTTTTGTAAAATAAAATCTTTGATCTCCAACTTCCATAAACTTTACAGTAAGATCACCGACTCTTTGTTGCTCCTCTCTGATATCTTTTATGTCTCCTGATAAATTTGTTATAATATTTGTTATTCCTTGCGTTGTTAACTCTGCTAATCTTCGCTCAAGTTCCAGCGGATTGTTTATCAATCGATCTGTTTCTGCTTGTCTAGCCGCAGGATCAGCTATATTTGCTGTAAGTGCCTCAATCAGTTTTCTCTTTTCTTCATCAGATCTAGTAACAAGTTTTGCAGCAGCTGCTTCCTGTTGTTCTCTAACAATTCCAACCAAACCTTTTTCCTGTAGTTGCTTAAGTTCTTCTTCTGACAGTGGTTTAGTTTCAGGTTGTTTACCTAATAATGCTTCAGTAACCGGCTTGAAAATTGTAGCTGTTGTTTCTGTAGCAGTTACTTGCCCACGTCGTGCTTCTTGTACTTTTTGCTTAAGTGATGCCTGAGATTGAGCAAGTTTTTTTAGGTCTTCTATGTGTTGTCTGTATCTTGCTCGTTTGTCCATTATTATAATTATAAATTTTATAAAATTGAAACGCTTTACTGTAAGTAACTGTTAATACAACAGCGAAACATTTTAGTTGGATCATTTGTAAGTTTATCAAACAAGAAAAAGTTGTATTTATCTTTTGTAGCATTACGGTAAAGTTCAATAAACTTATCTTTTGTCACGCCACCGCATTGCTCGCTTGCAATATTTCTAACGTCAACATTATCCAATCCTGGAAATAAAATAAAACAACCCGTATTTCGCCTAATAAACCTGTCAACATTATAAAATCCTTGAGCGAGATAAACGGAATTACACTGTTTGTTACGGGACAGTGAAAAATATGATCTTATTTTGTTCATCTCCATGTTGTTTAGCGGAATATCATCAAAAACTACTATCTTATGTTCATCTGCATCAAGTTGATTAACTGGAATAAGATCTTCTGGCTGCCTAATTATAAAAAAATCTTCACCAGCTTTAAGATCATCACGAAGCTTGTTATTATACTCACTTAATAACTCATACTTATCTTGCTGTGGATTGATTGTGTAAATATAAACTCTATCGTAGTTAAAATTATCACCAAGAAGCAAGTTCATAAGCAAATTTGTTTTTCCCGATCCAGTTCGCCCAACAATAAGATAATGACAATCAGGAAGTTCATTGTTATGTTTATGCTTCACTAGTCTCTCTGTATCAAAGTTTAGTATCGACGATTTTGCCATTTTGTATAATATTAAACTAGTGTTGATAATTTTATCTAGGATAGTAAATAATGAGCTACTATACAAAATTTGGAACACTATTAGAAGATTTATCCACAAAACGTTTTAAAGGTGACTTATCCAAATATGCAACTCTTGATCGGCTCAAAAATGAAATCAATAATTTACTAAATCTTACCAGCGTAGATCCAGATGAAGTTGTCATTTTCCAAGACAAAGAAGGACGATTAAAGACGAGTAATGTAAAACTGTCAGATGTAGTTGTACGAAATACTGCTGCGATTGCTAATAATATCGTTACTTTTAACAATCTAGGTAATATACAAGATTCTGGTAGGTCAGTTAATGATTTTGTTAAAAAAGATGGTGATGTATTTAGTGGGAATATTGTTATGAAACAAAATAAGATTACAGATCTTGGAAACCCAACTGAGGATGGGGATGCTGTCACTAAAAAATATGTCAATGATTGGGACGCTTCAATTACTAATGAAATCACAGCGCTCAAAACTGATTTTACCAGTCACGTGAACACATTTTTAAGTTTTCGCAGAAGCATAAACAAAATTAGAGATGAATTTTTTGGAAATCCATCAAATGTTGGCATTACACTCGCTAATATTAACACAAAATTTAATGATATTAACACAGAACTCAATGATATTATTAGTGGAATTCCGAATATTGTTGAGAAAACGAGTATGGTTAAAATTCCTCACAAACAGATTAAAAATATTGTGTATACTGTTGCATCTGGGTCTAGTACATGGACGAGGCAAAATAATTCTATCAAATACACTGCAGAAGTTACAGGTATGTATAGATTGTCAGTGTTTAGCAGTGTAAAGTTTAAAATATCTACCAAATATCTATTTCGTCATCCAAATGATGACTCATCTGGAGTATTATCTGTAATAATAAACAAAAATTCTGAAGAAGAATTTGTACTTGAACCAGTTGATAAAACTTTACAATTAGCAATTTTTCTCTGGTGTTTGGAATTTATAGCTGAATAACCAGCTCTTATTATGGATTAACCAAACATAGGACTATGTGAACTAATATTATAATGAAAAGAAGTATAGTTGATTTCAATCATATTTCAAAAGATATTCCAAAACAAGATGTAGACGCATTAATACAATATTATAAATATTATCATAGAAAACTTTGGTGTGTGAAAAAATGTTACAAATACTACAAGATCCTTCGAGTAATATCTTATCTACCCTTGTTAATGACTAGTTCTGGTATAATTTCAAGTGGGGTATCGTTAAATCCCTTTTTGTTAATTATATCTGGTATTGGTGTTTCACTTACAGCGGCGTGTAAAAAAGTAGAACCAAGACTTTTGATAAAGAAGCACGGTTGTTTAACATCAATTAAAACTTACAAGAAACTACTTGATCACATCCGGTCTTACCTACGAGGAGTTAAATATAATATGGATGATTTATTACGTGAATTTCGTATTATTGACAATATGTTAACAGACATTCTACCAATGAGGGTTAGCAAGTATGAAAAAAAATATCATAAAAAATATGAGTAACATAAAATTTTATCTAAACTTAAGATATAATATAACTAAAATAATATCATTTTCATTCTAATGCTAGTTTAATTTCCACCTTGTTAACTGAAACGTTCTAATGCACAGTTTAATTTTCATCCTGTTATCTTGTGGTAAAACCCGTTTGCCGTCTTTAGAATAATTGTATTCCACACATGCGCTGTTCTAACAAATTAGTCACCTCTGTGTAAAGAGTTTATCGCATTCCAACACCTGTTGTTTTGTTTGGTTACAAAATACCTGTTTACAGGTAGTAGTAGGGGGAAAAAAAGAGGTGGGGGAGGGTGAGTCAAAACCCTGTTTTATTTTGGAAAAAAAGGGGGTGGGGTGGGGGATAATTTAGGACTATAATTTATACTTGTTTGGAGGGTAAAAAAACAAAGTGAGTTGAAAACCTGGTTTTCTAATACTACTAATGCTCCTTGAAGTAGTTGGTGGTCGCATGAGAGTCGTTGATGCCCCTGTAGATAACATGCGAGCTCTGGTTTAAAACAGTATTTAGAAGTCAGAAATATATCATGAATGTCATATCATCACGTTAGTGTCAGTCGGACTCTGGGTCAGATTAAACGATTACAATCGTCGACGGCATTGCGATGCGGAACAAAATTATCATTAAACAAGACAAAATAAGCGGTGAAAATAAATTATCGTTGATCGAACGTCATTGCAAGAGATTTAACGAAGCTACACAAGCCAATAAAGGAATACTATTAAATCTTTCCGTTGGCGCGATCAAAGATGCTATTAAAACCGAAGAAATAATTCCGCTTCTCGCAGCTATCACAGCGTTAGATGCAGTTGGAACCGCGGCCGAAATGGATCTGAAGAAAGCAATCGTACAAGGATTTAAAAAAAAAGATGACGACAATCCCGAACGAGTCTAGGCCTGAGACTTCCAGGATCTCGACCAAACAACGTTCGCGGAAGCGGATTAAGAATTTCAGGAATTATACGATAGTTTCACAATAAAATTTTTATTTACTCGATGCTGCCATACGATTGCGTATAAAGAGGGGGATATGCTCTTTTTACTGTTAGAATTGATATTCATTTAGTAGCTGGAATTGATTCAAAACGACTACGGTTAAATTAGACGTGCGCTGACACCAGAATGCCTCTCAACAAAGATGATTCCCGTCACCACATTTTCAGTAGCTTAATTTGGGGGACACAGATCTTGCACTGTAATATCAGATGACAATGGCAAAAATGGTTTGTTCGCACTGGTGGTAGAAATAAATTTCGTTTGGGAAGGGAGATGGTTTTTGTATAAAAGAACAATATTATGATACTAGACTCATTTTTACATCAGCATAATATAGAAATAAACGGATAAAACACAATAAACCGACGTCACTAAGGTTTATATGCTTTCCACTAATAATATGGCCCTAGGAAAGCAACCGAATGGAAAATACCTCTTGTCCATTTTAAATTTATCATTTCGACAGAAACTCTGCAACCATAAAGATTACCGTTTTTTTGCAAAGTAAACTTTTAAGTATTATAAAGTAGATCAAGAAAATTAAAAATGTACAGCCTACAGTAGAAACCGTTAGGTAAAAAATTTGGTATGCTTACTTCAAATCAGAGATTATCTCTACTTGGCTCTGCTTATGTCAATCTTGCATTGCACAGCAAACATTCCAGTGGTAGGCGGAAAAGTCTAATCACGATAAGTGTCAATGTTTACATGCTTGCATTATTGCAGGTAAAGTTTAGTGGTCGCACAGGGTTTGTCTGACCCGTTGAGTCACCGCTGCAATTTTCTCTACATGACATATGCAATACAAACTCTTTATAACTCGAAGTTTTAATTTTCATGCAGATTTCACAGCTTAGAAGAATGTATTCTATTAACAACTTAATTTCTTTTTTCACAAAGAAAGCTGCATATTTAAATAAGTTTGGAGGGCATGAGTGTTAAACTACCAGAATCCTACAACATCCAAACAGTCAATGCTACCTTAACAAACTTAACCGAAAACATTTTCTTCATCAATAGTCAAGTGTATGCACTCACTTAAAGTATCTTCAGGTGCAAACACTGCTTGAGCACAATGTGTTAGCTGCATAAAAATGTTATTAATGATGTGTTTAATGTATTATCATAATTCAATTGAGTTGACAAAGTCAAAGATCGAACTATTTTAGCAAAACTAAAATCTCTCTGTATATTGAGTATTTTAGAAATAATTATAATCCTTGAACCGTAACAGAATTTTAAAATTTTCAAAAGTCGTTCACTTTACTGAGCATGGCTGTCTATTTATGCCTAATACAGACGGTAAGTATGCTTTTATTAAAAAATGATGATCGAATGAACAATTTCATATAAGTTGAGCAATGCATAGAGCAGTCTTACTAATAAGTACATTTGCATCAGGCTACACGGAGTAAATTTTAAAAATCACCATTTTATCTCAAACGTAATTTGCTAGTATAAGCTTGGAAATGCAGAGTAGGAGAGTTTACATGGTATTGTGTGGTTTGATATATATGCGAGGAAGCACGGTAGCCAACTTACTTTCCGTTCCTGAAATTCTTATAAAATGACCGTCATGTGTTAAAGTTTCCTCGTGTTAAAATAAAGTCATCGACGTGATGGAAAGTAAGGCTTTGACATGATTTCGTTAGTTTTCGCATACTTCATATTTTAATATTAGAGACAATAGTGTGATAACATCACTATCTGATATCGTTTTGACTAATCTATTATGTTTACATTGTTTCCAGCTTCTAAAATATTGACCCTCCTGATGTGAAATTTCCTAATTCTCACACTAGTCTAGCAGAACTTCTCTGGGTTTCTCATATGTAAGCCTTAAAAAAGTTAATACATGTATATTTAGGCTCGTAATTATTGTTTCCGGATGACAGTTTAATGCAAGTGTAAATAAAACGGACTTGTAACATTTCAAAATCAGCGTTATTTATTTATTGACGAAATTAACTTTCCTCATGACATTTTTCATAATATTGACCGTCATATTTATTCATACGTGAAATACAATTGCATGCTGCTCGTTTAATATTTGTAAGCAATAAGCAAAATCGAGAAGCGCATAGGCTCACGCACATAGGAGGAAGCCCCCACCCCACTTCAATATGATGTTGTAACCTAAATCCGTAAAACGTACTAGCTAATATGTTCACCACCACCCCAACCAGCATTGTAACTGGTGTAGACTGTATCTGTCCATCCATCTATGTATCCATCCATCCACGCCTTCATGCATGTTACTAAATATGAAATATTGGTGAGGATAGAATTTGTGGTTTAGGGCAAACCGACAATCTAATGCGGGTCAAATTTCATGGCGTCGCAACGTTTACGTAACACCAAAGACAATAATATTAGTTTTGGTGGTACGTGCCATTTCGTGCGTGTTGATTACTCACGATTTTACACACACAACACACACACATACACACACATACATGCATACATGCATGCATGCATGCATGCATGCATACATACATACATACATACATACATACATACATACATACATACATGCATGCATGCATGCATGCATGCATGCATGCATGCATGCATGCATGCATGCATGCATGCATGCATGCACGCACGCACGCACGCACGCACGCACGCACGCACGCACACACACACACACACACACACACACACACACACATACATACATACATACATACATACATACATACATACATACATACATACATACATACATACATACATACATACATACATACATACATACGTAATTAGGTACCTATTAAACACTTGGGTAAACTTGACATTATAGTTCTTAGGAACTCAAGAAAAAAAAGTCGTTGACAACTGAAAGGTTCTTGAACGGGCAAATACTGCACCAATAACATATAATCACCTAATTACCAAACTTCACGAAACTCTTGTTTCAGATGTGTATTATTCACCAATAAGCCTTTTTAAGCCGAATATTAGTACGCCATTTCTTGGAATAAAAAACACGACCCATGCAAAGAATTGCTCCTATCTTAAATTGCTAAGCTCTTATTCCTAAAAAATGCAGATAATTCCGTATTATTTAATTTTGGGGAGGGTCCATTTTACGAAACTAATTCATGGTGTCATAAAGTATCGTGAATGCATTACATCATGACGTCTGCTCCTAGAAATTGGAGAATTACTCGGGTTTGAGAAACATTTTATCAACGCTGGCTGCCCACATGCATCAAATAATCTGTAAAATCTAACAAAGCTATAAATGTAGATGTAAATACAAATAACACACACCATAAGCTTAAATGTAGATGTGAATACAAAAAACACACCCTAGGTTTATTGCATACCCTTTGGGGGGAGTCTTATTCCATATGTCATGTAAATAGACGTTTGCTTCCTATAAAAATAAAAACATACAATTACCTTGTTTTCAATCCATTTTTGTATGAAGAAGAATGTCAAATGGCTTTGTTAAATAAATTATTTTATTCTATATATCAGTGATGAATTTCCACTTGTATAAATGCAAGGCTGAAATTCCGTTTTACCTTAATTATAGCGGGAGTTCAGCACTTTCTATCGCGTTTCTGATGATTATGATTGTCTAAAAGGGATGATCTGCATGGGACCGATCCATCCTTGTGAAACATCATAGACGGACCAGCGGATCTTGCATGACATTCGCTGTATCTGGCGAAAACAATAATCGTCATGGTTTTTTATGCATCCGGCACAAACAAGATGTTGTTTTCGGCAACATGTTAAAAATTATAATAAGTTCTTGTACAATGCTAGAATGTCCAATGAATATACACTGCTGAGGACACTTATAGAACTGAGGATTTTGGTTTCTAAAGCTCAAAATGCTGAAAGTATAAATTATGTCAGTTGCGTCGCAATTTCATTTAGATGAAATCTGCCTATTGCACAGAACACATTTCTGCAGACCAATATATAGCCTACATGAATATGTAGGAAAGAGTTGTGAAACAATGCCATTTTGTTTATTTCAATAAATTCATCTCTCTGATACAAATTTGTCAAGTCGATACATTGGCTGTTACCATTGATTATACGATGTTAAGGTATAAATATGCATCCATCGTTTCATAATTGTTTTTGATCGTACGAAAACGATTCAGGTTGAATGAAACACGGATTGTCAAATTACAACGTTAGTGCCACCAAGTGAATAAATAATTAATACTTTTCGATTTGTGGTCACAATAATCTTTTCTGCAGTAGACCTCTGAAACTTCAATCTAGCAGATAACTTGTTTGGTGAAATTAAAAAATAAAACGAAAAACTTTAAAATATAAAAAAAATTAAAAAAGAAGCAGCGTAAGGAATTTTTAAAAGATAATGCTAGAGAAATACAAGGTTTTCAAATTAACATTTTGCAACAAAATGAGTTGGAGTTCCCGATAATATTCAACACAAAGCTGCATGATGTAAGAGTAAAAGCAAATCAACGTTGAAATATGCTCTTCGATGATTTTACCAAGGTTAGCTAAAATTGTCTGACTGATGTGTATGCAAACAAGTTTTATCAGTACACAGTATGAATACATGTGTGTCAATGTATGATTTTAGCACCCATTTTAGATTTTCTCTTCTTATTTTATCTCATGGAAGCTCGTGTTTCCTGGAGAAATTCCAAATTCTTTGATCAATATGCATTTTGTTTAACCCAGCGACACATATCTTTCCTGGAGAAACTCGAGATATTTGTATCCAAATAAACGTTTGGTAGTCAAGCTGACATTGCTATAAAAAATGACAATACTGTGATATTTGTGTTTAAACACTTATGCTAGGTCCCTTCCTTTCTTTTACGACAGTAGTGTGACATTCTTCTCAGTACCATATTACGTTAAAGAGTAGCCGACTGTGTTTTCTACCCTAGAAGTAAACAAATTATTATTTACCCGATGTCTTATTTAGGATTCCATTCAGGGAAAAAAGGCATCTACGTGGTATATATTGGTGGATATTTTAGATACATCCTTCATAATTTATCACGTCACTTCTTTTTTTTCACGAGAAGATTTTAATGCAGAAACAATCAGTCTAGAAGTCAAAAGTTTTGAAATTATGTCCTACAGCAATCTCAGGATAGGACACACGACAGAGCCAAAATTGGTGAGAGAAGGAAATTAAGTCAATGAATGGAAGGTTTCTAAGCGTGAATAAAAAGTAAAATATAAAAACAGCTTGACTTCAATGACATTAAAGTAAATGTTGATACATTCCTGGTTTTGATTCAGATATGTACCATTTTTCTTGTTTGTATTTAAGAAGCTTTTATACGGCTGAAATGGGAGAAATGTCAGTAACTTTGATATTCTATTGTTAGTATAGATAATTAAATCTACCAAACTCCACTCTCTAGCTCATCATCTTTATATATAAATCTACCAAACTCCTTTCTCTAGTTCATAATCTTTATATATAAATCTAACCAAACTCCACTCTCTAGTTCATAATCTTTATATATAAATCTACCAAACTTCATCCTCTTGCTCACAAATTTTATTGGAATTATACGTCATAAAAAAACAAAATGTCAAAACAGAAAACAGTAAACTCTGATTACTTTACCCTGACATCATCTCAATGATATTACCTCGAATGTGTCACGCAATCTATATACTCTCCGTTTTTGTGAATATACACTGTATTTCAGTTTGAACAAAAAATCTCATTTGTATTCGAAAGCAGACGGCTGAAAAGAAAACGTAATGGAAAGACAAATATTTGACCCTGACTTTGATTAGTTGCGCATTGTTTACTATGCTCATCACACATCCTTCGTGGTTTTAACTTTATCACTGACCCATTAGTCTCTATTTATTCTCACGTATGCATGCATATACGTGCATACTATTATATCTGGACTGTCTATTCATATGTTTGTCCCTGTATTTATAATTTATTTATTTTGTCTGTTGCAATAACAGCGTGTTCATGAATATCTGCTAAAGAAGAGTCTAATAATGAAAAAAAAAAGAATTTGCAAAGAAGATAGGGGCACAAAAAACTGGAATGGCTTAAATTTAAAACGGAAATGCACAGTCAAAAGAATCTGTTGAAAGTGTTCCTAGTCAGGTTATTATGAAGGGCTCAAATGAAATTTTCTAAGATAGGTTTCGAGGAATGTGCGCTTATCCTATCGAGACTTCAATAAATCCCACTAAGCTGTAAGATTTGAACTTCGATTGTCCCATGATTTAAGTTTATATGGAAAACAATATTAAGCTGTTTGGCAGTTTCCTAAGCAAACATTGCGCGTGACAGTTTCTAATATCAATATATGAATTGTTCAGAATACATGATGTTTAAATTAGACGATGCAATTAATACACGTATAAATTATTTCACAACTTGGTCGTACAACACTTTATCCAGCTGAAAATATGATTGTAAATTCTGACGAAACAAAGTTTCTCGACCCTTTGTAAGAAAATGGAAGGAAAATGTAACACAATAATATTTGCAATCATAACTGTGAAAAAGCTGATATTTCTTTCACAATCTCTCTCTCTCTCTCTCTCTCTCTCTCTCTCTCTCTCTCTCTATATATATATATATATATATATATATATATATATATATATATATATATATATATATATATATATATATATATATATATATATATATATATTATTTGTCTCTTTTATTTTCTATGCACTTGGTAGCAAGGATAACCTTATATTAACAGCAGGAGAAAACAATACAAGATATTGTGACTATATGGTCTAATACCTAGTAATATAAAAGAGCAAAAACCAACCAGTTTGTAGCATTCGACAAATAAATTATTTTCCTATAATACAAAATGAAACTTTTAAAGGAACTTACAGTATTGTGAATTACATCTCAAATAGTCCAACATGTTTGCCACCAGTCCTAATGAATAAAGTTCTCATTAAATTCCAGTGGTGCTCGAAATAAAATTCAATACTGAATGTGTTGATGTGCCTTTAGTGGCCTAAGACATGGAGATGTGTTAACAGGCTTTTGATGAATCACACTATTCTAATCAAAGCTGTCCTTGTCTGATTTCACTATAATTCCTAATTAATGTTCATATCCAAGAATATAATAGATGAGCACTTTGTATTTCCAGTGAATAATATTTTGAATAAATAATTCTACCAAAATGAAATACTGAACGCAACAATAAGATTGCTTTAGGTACAAGAGGTAAAGGCAAGAACAAGTAATTTCTAAAGCAAACAGGATTATAAAAGAACAACTAAGACACAATCGAAAATGTAGGTCAAAGGTTCATTTCTGAAGCTAATATATAATAAAGAATCTGGTAAACATCAGATACAATTATTCTATGGCGAATACCAAAATCTTAGACTCAGACTAATAAAAGTGTGTTTACCTTTATTGGTAATGATAATAATATTTAACCCACATTTCTAATGAAATATTATCTATGTATTATGTGTTTACCAAAATAAAAGTTACTCGTCAAGTGCACGATGAACTTAATTTTGGACAATGTGAAGTCCAAAATGCAATTATACATGACATATAATCATAGATTAAAACTAAATAACAATACAAATTAAATAAACATAAAAAAGATAAAACCCTTAGTGTTGGCAAATCAGTGTAAAATCACGTCTGTAATTATTGTTTACTAGATAGATAGATAGATAGATAGATAGATAGATAGATAGATAGATAGATAGATAGATGGATGGATGGATGGATGGATGGATGGATGGATGGATGGATGGATGGATGGATGGATGGATGGATGGATGGATGGATGGATGGATAGATAGATAGATAGATAGATAGATAGATAGATAGATAGATAGATAGATAGATAGATAGATAGATAGATAGATAGATAGATAGATAGATAGATAGATAGATAGATCACTAATATCAAGTACACGTGTACCTTTTCGTACGGTTACTTTTAAGGACATGTTGAACTGCTAAGAACAGAAACAGTGAGTGGATTGAAGGTCACATTGATAGGGAAACGAATTAAATATTTAATACTCAGTCTTTGAAACTGAAATCAAGCAAGATATATTGCTTTGCCACATAGCCACAATTTAGGCCAATACAGGTTTGATACCCACTGCTTATCACAGATTTGCATATGTGCTATGGATCATAGAGTCAACTGCAAACAAGCATATGTTTAACATATATACAAAGGTCTGCTTAATTTTCACGATTAATGACTATGTCTCATGAAGATACGTTGTTTCATTCCCCTTCCTTGCATTTTTATATTAAGAAGAAACGTACCTTCTCTAAGCTTGTTTCACTGCAGCATATGGAGCTAAGTACATCAACCTTTAGTTTGCATGTGTCTGCCTCGGCTCTACTACTTCAATGTCTTGCAACGTTATCGCAATGTCGATCGATAAAACCCCTCTAACTAATCCATATTAATTTCAAATAGAGGTCCATGCTTTTAAATGTAATCTTTTTCATGGCCTAGTAGAATAATCAGGAAAGGGACCAACTTATAGGTCCGGGTATAGGCGGGTGATGACGCTGTTTTTAAAAGCAATTATTCCCTCTTGGTAAGTTCCTTTTGTTGCCATTACTGCTGCGTCTTGTTGTCCTTGTATCCACCATGTATTGTACCGTATTTACCCACATATATTTGTAAGTACCTCTAAAAACATATGTACTGAAAATAACATTCAAAACTATAATTTCTCTGCCTCTGTGTTGCTTCCTCACGTCTTTGATAAGGGATTATATTAACGACGTTAGGAAGATGGTATTGAATTTTATACATGCAAAAGTCTTGGCAATATTTGTCTCGGCTAAACAATTTTAAATTGATGTAATGTTTATGTTTTTTACTTAAGCATAAATGTTATAAGTTTCTTATTTGAGTTGTAGTAATTGCTTGTAAGAATTGTTCGTTCATTTTTCTCCCTGATCTATATCCAGTTCGAGCTTGATATGTCATGTCTTCATGACTGTTGCAAAATGTATATTTGGAAAAAATAATTGTTAAAAAATTTAAATGATGTTGTAGGGAAAATTGAACGGTATTCGGTGCATTGCAATGATTTGATTCTGATAGCTTGTGTTTATTGGCTCATTTTAAAACGGTTTTAAACTGCTTTGTACATGTGTTGCCGTAACCTTTTTTGTCAACAGTTATCGTTTCTGCTGTTGGTTTTCATTTACTCGTCCTCTTACGTTCAGACCTTGAAATACAACGCCATTAATGGGTATAGTCGTTAGTAGTGTTGGTATAGTCGTTAGTAGTGTTGGTATAATCGTTAGTAGTGTTGGTATAGTCGTTAGTAGTGTTGGTATAGTCGTTAGTAGTGTTGGTATAGTCGTTAGTAGTATTGGTATAGTCGTTAGTAGTGTTGGTATAGTCGTTAGTAGTATTGGTACTTATAATGAAACTACTTTCATGTCACAACCTTCAGTGCCTGGAAGAAATGTCTTTACATGATCCTACATCAATTGTTATGTTTTGTGCTTTATATCTCTTTGCTCTTTCATATTTGTGGTTCTCAGTTGCAAAATTATCAGAATTTATTTATCGTATTCACCGTTTTCTGAATTGTCGCTCGGTCTCTTTTCCAATATAAAATGCCTTAGTAAACGAAAATCAGGGCTGAATATCATTTGGCCAATATGTAATCTATTTTGCAAAAAAAATCCTATTAATATATTCAACGTTTCACCGCTATCAATCAAAAGATACAACTCTATTCTTTATTTTGTTTCTCTGATCCACCTGGAAATCTTGAATCTCTATATCAAATCAGAGAAATATAGACAAGTACTAAATTTCAAATTAAGCCTTAACGAAGGCACTGTGATCTAAACATTATCCATGACTACATGAAACATAAAATACATTTAGAACAAGCCTAACAAGGCAACGTTTGGGCAAAAGTCACGGTCAATTTTAAAGAGATCGTGTAATGCAGATAAGCGCAAATCGCGATTCCATTAAAGAAGAAACAATTAATAATAATAATAATAATAATAATAATAATAATAATAATAATAATAATAATAATAATAATAATAATAATATAATGTTCAGCATAAAAACTCTTTCAGAAAATTGGACTGTCACTACTGTCATAAACTTGTTATTGTTTAACTTGTTTGATTCTATCCAAGTCCTGTCTCCAAGGGTGTCAATTTTCGTGAGCAACTCAAAATGCATAAGGGACAGAAATTGAAAGACTTTGTGAGTTTTGCACAAAGAGTGGGACTCAAGGAGACATTTAGTGACGATCCTGGAGAATTCAGTGTCGGTAATAGTGAACACTGTATATTCAAGTATTTCATCTAGTAAGCGAGTATGTTACAACCCCTAGCGTTTTCCCATATCCTTTGAAGTTACTGACTCTATATTGAATAGTCCGAATGTCTAAAGCAGTGGTCCCCAACCTTTTAGTCGCTGCGGACCGGTCAACATTTGATAATTTTACCCCGGCCCGCTGGGGGAGGGAACGTTGAGACATTTAGTGACGATCCTGGAGAATCCAGTGTCGGTAATAGTGAACATTGTATATTCAAGTATTTCATCTAGTAAGCGAGTATGTTACAACCCCTAGCGTTTTCCCATATCCTTTGAAGTTACTGACTCTATATTGAATAGTCCGAATGTCTAAAGCAGTGATCCCCAACCTTTTAGTCGCTGCGGACCGGTCAACATTTGATAATTTTACCCCGGCCCGCTGGGGGGGGGGGACGTTGATTGTTTATATTTTAGATTGTTCTGATTTAATAATTTTAATTTAATTGTATTTAAACATGCCTTCAAAATAAAATAGTTACACCAAAAATTAATATAAATAAATATAAATGTAAATGAATATAAAGTGAATATATACCCAATGGAAATACACAACAGTAAATTAAATGGAAATAATTTAGCGTACCTTGGGCGGCCGGTACCATTTGATCCACGGACCGGTACCTGTCCGTGGCCCGGGGGTTGGGGACTACTGGTCTAAAGCATATATTTCAAGACATTGCTATGGTTGCGTACCGTAAGCCCTAATATCTGAAGAACCCTCTCATAAGTGCCAAGATAACTTAAAACAAGACCACAGATAAGGCACATACTGCTGTAAAGATTTACGTTCTCTAATTAGCAACGTATGCTTCAGACCAAAATCCTTCAGAAATTCTACGACAGAAAATATCTTCACTATATTGTGTCGAATGGCTAACACTATTAAAAATAGACAAATATTGTATCAAATGGGTAACATTGATATACCATTTCAATGGGCACGTTTAGCATTATTTGAGTAAGGGTTTTGAAACATGAATTTCAACCAGGATTACACATTAATACGGTGCTAAAAGTGCAATCATGCTATATTAGAAAATATTAAATTTACAAGAATAAAGCTGTAACCATTCTTCCTGAAGATCTAAGTTCTACTCATTGTTATATATATATATATATATATATATATATATATATATATATATATATATATATATATATATATATATTGCTTCTTATTTATTTTTATATTTCATTATATACTATGGAAATTTAAATGTTGGAGTTGAAATCGTTTAAAATCAAGTTAATTTTCTACTTGATCTGAATCATTGCTATTTTTGTTATTCTATAAACAATTTATACATTCCAACTTGTGTCCTATAATTTTCGCTTAACTATTAAGATTTTTATCTTTCCCTGAGTTAAGAACATTGTGTTTGCCACAGTTTATATTCTAATTGTAACTAAGATTCTAGTTTTCTCACCTTATGAAACTTCTAAAAGGTTAGTTTCATTAGGTAATATATTTTTGTTAAGAAAATGCTAATGTAGACTTAGGTCAATTAAAAGACTATATAATATTCTTTTCTTGAAATCATTCATTCGTGCTCTAAGAACTGAAGAGAATCAATTGTAGTATTGTTGTGTCCAGTAGTTTGTTTGGGCTGGAATTGTTTTTATTTAGATTATTTAGTCATTGAAAATGCAAAGTGAGCATCAAAACTGATATTCTTAGAAATAGAGGCTTGACTTTACTGCGAAATGTCAACTAAGGATATATTATTGGATTGTATAATTGGGATCCCACAAAAGACTATCGGCACAACACCATTATACGGGCCAGCACAGGAAAATCAACACTTCCAGCGTTGGATTTAATTTTGATTTACGCTAAACTTTATTGGGAAATTTATTCATAAGATTTAGTATCCGCAGTTCTATGATCATTTCATTTGTGTTCCGTAGTGCAGACTTTCATTAAAGACGTGATATAAATTTTACATTATTTTGCAGTTGAAACAGTTAGTCCTCCATAAGGCGTTTTTTTTTTTTTCGAGAAATCTGCCAAAACTGCTTGCTAGAAGTATTTTTCCTGTTCTTAATCGATTGACAATTTTGATGTCTTGGTCGTTAGGGACTTCTGGTTTTATTATAATAAGAATATTGTGCTTTGTATCATATATAAGGTTTTCTCTGTATTGCTAGTGATCGAGATAGACTGGCTATATACTTCGTGTATAGTACTGTATTTTATGTTTACAGGTGTTAGTTATTGTAACTTCAGTTTGGTCTCTTTGTTCTGTCATTGATTACAATGTTGATGTGGGATGGTATAAACAAGATTTCTACTAACTGCTGGTTTTTGAAAGTTTTAAAAGTATTATATTTACTTCTGGTAAAAGCTTTTTCTGCTACACGAGTCATTTGATTCCAGTGATTGTAGGACTCTAAGAGAGTCAATGAGAATAACTGGTGTTCTTGGTTTGTTGTCCATTTAAGGCTTTCTATAATAGACCAGAATTCCTCAGTATAGACCGAGTTGTTTGGTAATCTGTTTCATAGTACTATGTTACTCTATGTTCTAATTGGTATTGTTTTTATTTAGATCCATCTGTGAAAATATTTTCTGAATACATGGTATTGTCTTCTATTTCTTCCATAATTTCTAGTTGTTTTGGCGCGAATAACGAACACTATGATTTATATACTTCAAACACGGACATTAAGGAGAACATCCCTTATCATTAGCTGCACATATTCCATGCCAAACAAGCCAGAGATAACAATGATGACCTAAAATGAGCTACTTTACATATTTTTCACACTAAAACCAGCAAAACACATTACACCGTCTACCATTATATAACAAAGAAGGAAAGTTTGTATTGAGAAAACTTTAGCATCTACAATTACACCAACAATGTATTCAGTCTTTATAGCTATTCTGTTCTACATACACAAAACTAAACACTCATTAGACTAGGAAAAATGGGTTTGTTATAGGATAATACACACACTGCCACACCAGCAAAGAAGTTAGTGTTTATAGTCACATAACTCCACATTCACACAAAACAAACACTCATGAGTGCCCTGAATAGAGTTTTATTAAGAGAAAAATGACGCACAAACACACATTCACTTCTTTTTCTCTTTCTCCTCCTTTTCCTTTTTTCCTTTTCATTTTAATATCCTATCCTATTTAGCTCGCATTGTTCGGGGAACACGATGGTTTGGGTTATTGAGCACCTAATAATTATTAATTTGGGGCCCTTTGCAATTAATAATTCTAATTTATAGTACCAAGTGGAGTGCTGGCCATATCAGCCTTGGGCTTGGCTGATATATAATGTTTATTTGGAGATTTCTAAGATATACTGATTGATTAATCCATCTTTTAGTAGACGGTAAACCATGTCCTAATAGATATATTATTGTTAATAATGCCCACAAGTGTTTCATTCTAATTTGGTGATTATAATTCCATCCTAGTTACATTATTTCCTTAATACATGATATTTAATATTATTTATAGTTATATGCTTTTTTTTAGTTTGTTACTATTTGCATTGTTGGAGTTGGTAAATGTAATATTTTACTGATAATAATTTGTCTACTGCCTGTTACTACTGACATGACTAAATTGAGAGCCGACAGTCGCCAAATAACGCGGATGGGGTAGATCAATCTGTTTCAATCATTATGTGGTTCGCCGTATGCGCATAGTCTTAACACCACACCCAATATTATTGTCTCCAGCTTTTCCCATACTTCTTGATTTATTTGTCATGTCTCCCTCCATGGCCAATGCGCTGCATTCTCACTATTATTATTTAGAGTTACATGCTATTCCCTAGTTTCCTGCTGCTTGCATTGTTGTAATTGGTAAGTGCAATATCGACTTTTTTACTGATAATAATTAGTCTTCCACCAGCTACAACTGACATTGCTAAATTGAGAGCTTGCAGTCCTAGTATGACGTTGGGGAACAAGATCACCCGTTTCAATTGTTATCGGTCGGCCGTATGCACACAGGCATAACACCACACCCTATGAGGTTGGTCCCCAGCATTTCTTATCAGTCTTGATTCATTTGCTCTCTCCCAATCTAAGGTCAGTGCTCTTTATTCTCAGTTTAATTATAATATATTAAATTCGTCCTTATTGCTTTATATTATTAATAACCTCATCAGTGATCGTATAAGTGTCTATGTGTCAATATTTACATTTACGAGGTGAACATAAACTGGAAATATACTGGAGGTGTGAGGTCAAGGTTTAAATTTTGATTTTCTTTCCTCTATCCAAGAGGAAACAAATAACGATAATTTTGGATAGCACTGGGTTATTGTTTGGTGGTAACAAAATTCCAGACATGAACTCGATGCATCTTTTTGGGATTGTTTTTTCCCCGGAGCTTTATCATTTGTGTTCCGTAGTGCAGACATTTATTAAATAAGTGGTGTAAATCTTCAAGTTTCGGACAATGGAAACAGTCAGTCCTCCATAAGGAGTTTATTTCAAGTAATCTGCCGAAACTGCCTGCTAGAAGCATTTTTCTGTTCTTAATCGATTGACAGTTTGAATGTCCTGGTTGTTAAGGGCTTCTAATTTTAATATAGTACGTCTCACATGCTTTTGTATCCTATGTAAGGTTCTGCCTGTACAGCCAGTGCTCGAAATAGACTGGCTATATAGTTCATGTATAGTACTGTATTGTATGATTACAGGTGTTAGTTATTGCAACTTCAGTTTAGCCTCTTTGTCTGTTCTATCTTAGAGTAGAATGTTGATGTCGGATGGTATAAACATGACTTCCACTACCTGCTGGCTTTTGTCAAGTTGTATAAGCATTATATTTACTTCTGGTAAAAGCTTTAATCTGATATGCGATTCATTTGATTGTAGGAATCTTAACGAGTATCTGAGTATATCTGGTTTTCTTGGTTTATTGTCGTTCATCATTTAAGGGTATTCTATCCTAGACCAGAACTCGACAGAAAGACTGAGCAGTCGTTTGGTAATCTGTTTCATAGTACTATGTTACTCTGTGTTCTAATTGGTATTTTTTATTTAGATCCATCTGTGAAAATATTTTCTGAATACATGGTATTGTCTTCTATTTCTTCCATAATGTCTAGTTGTTTTGGCGCGAATAACGAACACTATGATTTATATACTTCAAACACGAACAGTAAGGAAAACATCCCTTATCATTAGCTGCATATATTCCATGCCAAACAAGCCAGAGATAACAATGATGACCTAAAGTTGGCTACTTTACATATTTGTTCACACTAAAACCAGCAAAACACATTACACCTACCATTATATAGTAGAGAAGGAAAGTTTCTATTGAAAAACCTTTTACATCTACAATTACACCAACAATGTATTCAGTCAACATAGCAACACTATTCTACATTCACAAAAACTAAACACTCATTTGACTAGAAAAATAGGTTTGTTATAAGAAACTAGTCGCACACACACACACACACACACACTATCAAACCAGCAAAGAAATCAGTGTTTATACTCCACCTTCACACAACACAAGACTCATGAGTGCCCTGACTAGGGTTATATTAAGAGAAAAATGACACACATACACATACATACACATGTATGTGTATATATATATATATATATATATATATATATATATATATATATATATATATATATATAATGCTGCCAAATTGATCAGTCTCTGTTTTTAAAAGATGTAGTTAGCACAGAGAAAGGCTGTTTTTTAAAACTCAAAATACACCTGGTTAATGCCAACACCTCCCAGGTCAGAGGTCAGCCCCATTAACCCCAAAGAACTCCTACTCCAATCTTGCTCCCAATTTATGCGTGTGGTCGATAGTACAGAGGCAGTTTAATTGTCTTCACTATCCCATTCATCAGTTTGTGGGATAGTGAAGACTTGTTCCATTCTTTGCTTATTCCATACCCGTAGATGCTGTGTTCTCGTTTCTTGTTGTGGACGTCGAGGCTCCTACTCTTACCAATACCTCTCAAACTCTTCATCCCAATTTTCAGTCTGAGGGACAGCGGCTATCGGTACTGGAAGTATCTGTGGTTGGCAATGTGGAAGTGATGGTGTCCTCGCTGCATGATTCACCTCACACGTTAACCTACAGTCCACAAAACCTCATTCTTTCTCCTTTCTGGCTTCTGCTGAAGTTGTTGTTGCTGCTGATATTGCTCTCTCTCTCTCTCTCTCTCTCTCTCTCTCTCTCTCTCTCTCTCTCTCTCTCTCTCTCTCTCTCTCTCTCTCTCTCTCTCTCTCTCTCTGTGCTGTTGTTTCTGCTGCTAT
Source organism: Potamilus streckersoni (assembly GCA_016746295.1). Taxonomy (NCBI): domain Eukaryota; kingdom Metazoa; phylum Mollusca; class Bivalvia; order Unionida; family Unionidae; genus Potamilus; species Potamilus streckersoni. The sequence continues at coordinate 152,774 of JAEAOA010002357.1, forward strand.
ATCTCCTTTTACCTATGCAGTCTTTGACGTCCGGATTTGCCTGACACGATAGGAATGCACGTGGGCTTCGTTCAGCTTTGATAATCTTGATGACATGTTTATGGGTTGATGAATCAACAATGGATGATCAAATTTGTTGGTGTTGGTTTGAATTAAGATCTCATTCGTCCACTAGGACAAGCGGTTAATGTCCCCACATGGAGATAATTGATTTTTTCGAGGGAAACAGCATAGTGCCGCATCCCCCAAAGCTTTAGTGCACTCATAGTGTGCTAATTGATTTTGTCAGTTTTCGGGGTAAATGGGAATAGAACCCCACGCACTCATTCACAATGCAAGTTTAAAATGTCCTGTCGTGGGAAGGCAGGATGTGTGTTTACGGGAGGAAGGCACTGTACATCCGGGTTCAAATGTTTCCGAAAAGTAAATGTTGTCATGACGTAGGTATCAATCTTGAAACTATTAATGGGAAGTTATTTGTTACGTTAATATTGCTGAGACTTTTTTGAATTCGAATGTTTTCCGACTTTGAGGAGGGCTTCATGGCTGTTTTTTGCCAGGTTATATATCTAATTGTGGGTCACATACCCTAAAAAGTAATTAAGATGTCAAACTGATCAGCTGGTCCTGATGGCTTTAGATTTTAGCGACCATATAAGCTAATTTTGGATCTTACGCCATGTTTATTAAGTTAGTTACTAAAGTCGTTTCCACATTGTTTAGCTGGACCGGATGGCTGTGATTTAAGCCACCTTATAACATCTATTTCTTGTGGGCCATTTTGTATGTCAGCTTAAGTATTAAATGATCTCGAGATCTAGAAAGAAAGGGAATAGTATGTTGTTAGCATGGTTGTATTTGTATTAAGGGAAATGGTCATGGCGGTAATCTGGCTGCCAACCACTTTGGGATTCCTTTACTCACATTACATTGCCCAACGGATCACATTCACAATACCGCCTTTCGTGCCACAGGTGGAAGTAAGTGAAAGTGTAGCGTCGGCCTGCGCACTGGCATGTACCACCACTATGCAGGTGATAAGCCTTATGCAACTCCTTGGCAGGTCTACATAGAAGGCGTCTATTTGAATTCCAAGCAACCTGTATGATGGCGACACTAATTACATTTGTACTTGCATTGCCATTGGAACAGGATGGGATGGTGGGACGGGTAGGTAAGAAGGTAATACGCTTTAAGGTTATAAACATCTTTGTTTCTTTATTAGAATTCAAGTACTTAGGTTGCGTAGCTTGACGGATCACATTTATGATACTGCCAACTATATAATGCGTCAGTTAAAGGTAGGAAAATTAATTAACTTGGATAGGTTTATAGGGTGAAAAGTTAAACGGTAGTAATTTTGAAGGATGCTGGAGTAGTATTAAATTTTTCCAACTTTATCTCCCTAAGAATGAGTAGAATTGATTAGTTTGTTAGGTTTGGATTTGGATTTTAGGAACACGTTCTCTACACCACACCCACAATGGTTTCTTGTGTAGATCTTGCAGAGAAGAACTTAAAGAAGGAGTGGTCACTGTTGATGTTGAGGCTGATGATGGTCACTTCTTTTTCTAGTCGATGATATGCGAAGCGTCGATCCATCAATCAAAACTGGAACGATATTGTTTCGAATGTACTTCTGTGACACGTTTTTCAACTTTACGGGTTCTTAGATCAATAACGCTGTTGATGTCGCACACTTCGTCTTCTTTGCTGTTCACTCGTTGTAGCTCGGACAAGTAGAACATTTCTTTTCCCCGTTCATGTCTTCCAATTTATAGATGGCAGAATGTCTGCAATGCACTCGTTTAGTGACACGAAACAATTCAGTGGTCCAGATGAGTAAATAACATTTGTAGAAAGTGCGTATGGTTTTGCCAATGCACACACAATATCCTGCCGTCAACACTCCGCCTATGTTAGGGCCAGCCGTAGTAGGAGACGTACCAAACAGGCGCTCCAAGACGATTATTTCGTTGTCGCGAGTTACTTTTTGGGTTCACAGCCGATGTTCCGATGGAAAGATTAGTTGTACTTTTTGACCAGGTTCGGTAAGACGTCGATGTATTTGAGAGTTTATTGATGCGAAAAATATTTTCACATGCATTCTATCAAGGTGCGTTGAAAACGTTCCACGATTCTGGCTTTGTTTTAAGGAAAAATAAATGACTTTTTCGTAATTTGTTTTTCAAACGTTTGGTTCAGAAATTCGGTGCCGTTGTCGGTTTGCCATTGAGGAGGGTGACGACTGTTTTAGGAGGGTGACGACTGCTTTACTTCAACACAAGTGTTAAGGCTCGTACTAATTCAGAGTTGGAAGTCAATGGTACGGCCAAAGCAAGTTTGAAAAGGACGTCAATGACACAAAACAAGTATTTTTAGCCCAGATTCTAGATGGCTAAAAGAGAGACGTATGATCAATCATATTGATATTGCTGACGGATGACCTCCATTCGATTGCAATTTCTTGAACATTTTCGTCCAATGGGTTTGTGTAAGGTGAAAGTGGCTTCATCTTGTAACTATCGTTGCACTAGAGGTCAACGGAAACTTTTGAGTCTGGTTTTGGTAGCACAATACAATTTGTTACCTCCTCGGTAATCCGCAGAATGGGCTGGATTGTAACAAATGCTGGCTAACAAATTCTCCATTATGACTCTCTAATTAATGAGTCACCCACTCTTTAAGGATGCTACTATGGAGGTGTGAGGTGATTTGGAAAGGCTTTACGTGTCCGTGAAACGGGAGTAGACGTGGAGGGTAATGGTGGTGGTGTTGGTATCGGGATCGCTTTTGTCTTGCTTCCTTTTTCACCTCTGGTTTACCTTTTCTATTTTTAACTTTTGATGATTGGGGATTGGACATAATGTTTTTAAACAGACTTTAAATTCTTTTCATTGGGGAGTGAGAAAAGGGGTCAATAAAGATGTTTCAATCTAGGGATGGGAGCCGTTGACAGCTTTTGAAAGATTTCTTGTACCTTTTCTTCCTCAGACATCCGTGTGGCTGCGTCTGTAATGATCACAGGGGGTGATGACGATGATGGACATTTCATCCGAATCGTAAAATCTTTTAGAGTCTGTTGAGCTGTTTCGTCTAAAGCTTTTTTGGTGAAAGACGTTGAAACATTTGCCCGTACCGATGCAATTTTTTTCCGTTTCTGACAAACCGATGACATCCATCAACCGTTGCGATTTTTGTTTTAACTAGGACATCTATGTCAGCTGGGAATTGTGATGTAAATATGGAGTGCGTTCTTCTTGCCAAGGATGGAATTCCATCCATCGTTTGTAATGCCCTAAAATCAGTTTTCATCCTTCCATGAGACTCCAAGTACACGTCTGTGATATTTTCTCCCAGGATATCGCTTTTATCATCTTGGTCGTTTTTATCTTGGACCGATTTATGCAGCATGAACTTTAACTAGTCCTAAAATCATTGTTCCCAATACTCCTTTAACCAAATATCTTAACAAGTGCACAAATCCTGGACGTTGAACCAACAGATTTTTCTTTTGACGTATGCGTATTTTCTTTTGGACGATTTTGGCAAAGAACGTGTCGATGGGTGGCCAAGCAATGTTATGGATGCTGAGACGAACGTATGCTTTCACGAAATTCAGGCAACATTCGCACACGGTATCGACGGCGTCTCTCGAGGCTCTTTGAATAAGTTGCTTTCGCATGGGTGGATGTGCCTTGAACACGACTGACAATACGTCCCAATGTTTGGCTAAATGATTAGCCAGTCCTGTTCTTTTCTTATCGGAACGAAGAGGGTTAATGGTGTGAACTTCTTTTAGGTGACATCGTTTTTCGTTCAGGAGCACAACAACACTGATACCATTCGTCTGAAATGCTCATTTATGTAGTGGAATGCGTTGCCACTGATTGTCGGTATTTCATATCAACTTTATTCAGGGAACAGTAGACGTTGACGTGTTTGCAACAGACTAAATCAGACAGTAATGTCTTGGGTTCGACCAGGAAATGATGTAATATGACCCATATTTCTTCGATTTTAATTTTAGGGGCAGGTAATTTATTTCGAATAATGAATATGTAAGCAGTCCGCCATTTTCTCTATGCATTAAAAACATATTTCTATTTGTGATATAGTACTAAACAGGTAAACAATCACTGCAATGAGAAATATCTGTTCCGAGTTGATTTGCAAATGAAGCCCAAGCTTTCCTACCCCACATGAACGAGAGACCAATACTTTCAGTACTCGGTTAATAATATTTCTATTATGTATTTACGAACAATTAAAGTGAAGGTGCAATTCTGAAAAAATGCGCAAAAGAAATCCTCCAATGTGGTCTATGTGGTCAACTGTGTCGTCTTTCGATGATTCTGTCATAGCTGAATAATTACATGTGAGAGGGGGTTATAGATTTGGAAAAGAGTGCATTAGGACTAAATAATATTCCTTCTGCTAATTCACACTTATTTTAGAGTTGTATGCTGTGATTGTTGAAATATGTTTGTGTCTTGTGAGCTGCATTATTTTATAGTTAACCTTTTCTAGGATTTTGTTTTTAAAAAATGCATTGTTTTTATGTCATACGCTTCTGTGTATGCAAACAATATTTTAAGCACTAGAAGGAAATTTTAACTCCTTGTAATTTCACCTGCAACATATTTCAAAATTTAAAATTTAACAATGGTCGAAATATAAAACCTGTCATATTTATAAAGCAATTTAAGTTAGATTTCACAACAGTCTCTACAAAGCAATAAATACCTTCAAAGTGAGATGTACTTGATTTCAGCTGAGATGTATTCATGTATTCTCTATCTTGAGACCGACATAGTAAATTAATGTGTATATTGATTATAGAAGCATAAATTCCACTCTTTCTACCTTAGTTTATACTATTTATATTATAAATTTGTTACAATATGTGATAGCAGACAATGATATTCCTTTCTTTTTTATGTCTTTATGGACAATAACAATCCCTGACTTAGTATGCGAGATTGAATGGAAATGTACCATTCCGTAAACTGCCGAACCAGCAGTACTACATTCGTTCACTTAAATTATTTTACAGTTTGTCAAATGTCTTTGCTGGGAGAGAAATAAAAGAGAAACACATCAGCGAAAAAAGGTATAAGAGCCTGTCTGGACTACAAAATTTCAACATAGGAATCTTTTTATGGTAGGATGTCAAGAGCAATTTCACAAAAAAAATGTTACACAGGTTATGTGTTTGCGTTCTCGTCAGCACTTTCTTGTCGTTATTGGCTTAAATACTCTTAGGACACGCATGGTCCTTTATGAAGCATGCGATGATTCCGTATGTTAACAATAGCACAGGCATTTTTAATGATCGGTAGTTAGTGTTATGCAAATTATCAATACTTATCACTCTATTCAACTAATTATTGCACGTTAAAGAGAATCTGTCACAAATGTATTGTTTCCATACGTGTGTACTTAGTTGTTTAATAATTTATTTCACATATTGACCATTTTATTCTTTTGGGATCCATGCATTTGTATCCTAGAGAAAACCACTTTCCTAACAACAGAATGGTGTAGTAGCATATAACCAACCTCAGATAGAAAGAAAAGACTTCGCATCTAAATACTTCAGCAGCGTCTTTGTCATGATCCCATGCATATTTTATTCTGAAATAATAATAATAATAATAATAATAATAATAATAATAATAATAATAATAATAATAATAATAATAATAATAATAATAATAATATGGATATTATTAGTTCTGGTGATAAAAAAAAATAGTTTGTTTACTCCAGGATGGAGCAAGAAGTTGAGGTGAAGTAATTGTTATTTTCATATTAAATGATATCAGCTGAACCTCTGCAAACACTAAACAAGCGCAGAAACACCTTGCCATTCTGCATCGTTTCTTGTGAAATTAATAGGACGATTTCCTAATAAAGAGATCATACATTTGTTATTTATTCTCTATATTTCAATATTTTGAACTTCATAAACAAATATAGCTATAAAACAATGACAACCGTGTTGCGATACTTCAACATGCACAAATCCAAGAAGCAGGCTATTGAGCTGTTCAGCGTTAACAAATGATTGAACGGTCTGCAGCTTTTCTTATTTATATTCAAAATTGTTTATTGAGACAATTTGCATGACTCTTGCAAAAACTTTCATATACTTTATTCAGCTTTGTACGTTAAACTGTATAATTATTGATTCCGATATAAAAAAAATCTTCATCGAAGGAACAAAATGAAGAAAAGTAAAACTACAGATCACGATCAGAGACAACATTGCTTATACATGACAGCAAGAAAGTCAATAAATGGTATAAGTATACCTTAGAGATACCATTTATCAGAAATTAGATACAAATTATGGCATATCTGACATTAGAATCACTGTCAACTATCTTCAGATGACCTATAAAAAAAGATTTGTTCTGAGAAAATATTATCGTTAAACCTACCAAACGAAAATTAAAATAGACAGGGTCGTATGGGACGGTACGTCCCGTCAATACACACCTCTTTAACTCTGTCCTGTATGCTTCCGACCCCAACAATCGTTTGACATAAAACCTGAACAACACAACATTGATATAAATGAAAAAATAAAGAAAATAGTAATAAACATTTTGAATTAATATTAAAGTGTTTAAAGGCTACGCGTTTATATATATATATATATATATATATATATATATATATATATATATATATATATATATATATATATATATATATATATATATATATATAAAATCTCTGGCACTGCAAAGGAAATATTTGTGTCGAGTATTAAATTTATTAAATTATACAAATAATGAGATAAAGCAAAATAAAAAGCAGAATAAGTTTAGGAATTTACAGAGATGTCTCAGATGCTTGTGCATAGAAGTTATATTTAGAGGTTTGTGTTACTGTTCGCATCTTTTTGTCATTTACCTGATAGAATGCTAATTTCCCATAGAAGCTGCTCCGATATCCAACCTTTCAAAGTACATAAATATAAATTGTCAGAGGCGGCCATTACATACAGACTAACAAGGAAGTGGCTTAGGGCACCAAACTGTCCCTGGAAAATGCATAGCATAATAAAAATAAAAACTGTTTTACTGCGTTTTGGAGCACAGGACTTCAGAGGTACCATGATTACACGAAACAATTAGCAGCAAATCGTCCTGGACCTTTGAAATGTTTCCTTCGTTTTGATGCACTTTAGCATGTATTTATCTATAATGTACTGTTAGCTTACAAATTTACTTACAATATAGATATTTTACTTTGTTATCAGTCATAATATTCAGCTCAACATCAGATGGAATATTCACAGGAATATCGTCCGAGCGAGCGAATCTAAGCCCCACTCCCGGCTCTGACATATTATCTTGACCTGGGAGCTTTCAGAGAGAAATAATATATACAATCGCACACGTGACACCGTCCTAATCTTTTATTATTCATGTCAAAATTATTCGACTCATCGCTTTGGGTATTTATGTGTTGGTTCCTCAGTTTAATAGATATTATAGTTATAACATCAAAAGTGATTGGTCTCATTCAAACCTGATTGATTGGAGCAGTTAAGGACAAGGCTAAATATCTGAGAAAATATCATCTACTATGGATTTGAAGAAGAAGATAATGACCACATTGAAGGGGGTATCCTTGTACTGGCACAGTCAAGGCCTTCGTTGGATGGAAAACTTTATTGTCAAGGATAATCACAGCAAGGTTCAACTCCTCCATAATATTATGCAATTCTGCACCAAAGAAAAATTAACAAAGCAAGCATTCTCTGGAAGGTTGTGCAATGCTGTTACCAGGCAGCAAAAAAAGATTTCAAAGTCATAATCATTGTCTTCAATGCAAAAGACTGCACTGACACAACAGGGAAAAACTGACTATGGAAAAGATCGTTTCACTGACTTTTCAATGATATTTTCTGGAAGTGATGTTTTTGTTGACACCAGCGACGACCACTGGAAAACACGAAGACAGCTGTGATGGAATTATTGTAGCACAGTCACGGGCAAGGTAGGAAGAAGGAAAAATTATGACTATTGCCATACACCAGAGACCTATCGTTCATTAACAATCGCAGAACAAAGAAGCGGCATATTGTTATATACAGATGTGAACAAGAAATAAAAAAATATAAATCTCATTATATGCAGGTAAACAATGAAGTTAAGAAAAGTATCTCGAAATACAAAACAAAATAAATGAATGGTATTGCCACCGAGGTTGAGACAGCAGCAGATACTAAATGTATCAACAGACTATTTGACATCACTCGCACATTTTGGGAAAGCAAGGAACCCATTTTAGTTAAAAACTAAAGAAGTGAAAATGCTCAGGAAACTGGAGGAACAGCGATGACACTGTGATAAAAATTTCAAAAGAACCATCAGCTGGCTGCCACCAACAAAAATAGCTGGCGTGTCACAAGCAAAGCTTCGTCATCACGAACCCAAATTCAATACAATACTTTCAACTGTACTGGAAGCACTCAAAATATGTACGTAGCAAGGCGCGATAACATTCCATCAAACGCTCTTAAAGATAACATTGACTAGACAACGTAATTGATGTAAGAACTACTCGCTAAACTCTGGGATAGTGAGAAGTCCATTCAGAAGGGAGAAGGCGACATATGGTCAAACTACAAATGAAAAGAAATATGGCTCAATTTAGAATTGGAGAAGAATTATGTTGACAATAGTGTCCAGCAAAGCCATGACCAAAATCATCTTGGAAAGATTGAAGAATTCTCCCCAAGTAAAACCGAGAGAAGAACAAACAGGATTAGGTAACAGTAAATTCCTGCACAGATCACATAACAACATTGCGCATTATGACTGAAGAATTCCTTGAATAGCAGCAACACTATCATGTGGACATTTAAGTCGCTGGAAGAGCTTTTAATATTATGGACAAAGGAGTAATAAAGAATCTAATACACCATTATAGAATCCCGTAAAGTTCATACTTTTGATACAGAAGTTATACGCCATTATCACTTTATACCCGATCCACAATGGGAAACTCTCAGGACCTGTCTAGTCAAAACTGCTATCAGCCAGAAATGCCATTTCTCGCCACTGATTTTCATGAAGGTTATATAAATGATAATGAAGAAAACATCTATAGGCATGATACCTGAACTACTGTGGAATCTTTATAAGATTTGGACTTTGCAGATAACCCGAAAGTCCTACCCCACAATCACCATTACATACAGACTAGACCTGCTTGCTGGCAAAAACAATTGTAGAAAGACTAAATTGTGCACACACTCCAAGAAATCAAAATAATTAAAATTGGCAATGAGTAAACTAGCACAATCTTCTAACATTGTTGTGGAAACAAAAGGACGTCGAACAGTTTACCTATCTTGGTAGAAATGTCTCGACAAATCGAGGACCGACCATACATCTGAAACACAGTTGGGAAGGTCAGGCAATCATATAACACCCATTAAGAGTTTATCATCCTTCCTTAAAAAGAACAAGACCAAACTGTTCATCGCAAGCATGACGTCTGCCCCGTTCTAAGGCGCGGAGATAAAGATGGTGACAAATATAACCTGCAACAAATTGCGGTCCTTCGTGAACAGCAGACAACATCTGCAAAACCGGCTTGTGTGAAACCACCTGCCAGCTTCCTACCTACCAAGAACTCTCCAAACAGAATACTCTGAGAATGTAGCCAAACAACATTACTAAGCAGGCTTTACCATGGAACCCAATAAGCAAGAAAAACGTTGTCAAATCAAGGAAAACCTGGCGCTGTTATGTTGATGAGAAGATTAAGTCAGAACAATTCTGAATTGAACAGAACCGGGTCCACTGGCGAGTAGTGGTCAAGTATATAAGCTCCTACGAAGGACACGTTGTGTACAAAGAGACAAAGATACAGGTAATATGAAGTTTATATAGTTACTAAACCTTTAAAGAATGGCAATTGTTATGAAATATCTCAAACTCGATGATCGAGTTTTGATATTACAAATATCTTTCTTATTTATCTGCTGAAAATACTACATATTTAATTGAAAACGTAGCAATCATTAATACTGTAAATACGTCACAATATCATGAGGACGATTGCTAATATTTTCTCTCATCGCAGATGATAAATATGAGAAAATTATCCTCAGCTCAGTTAACAAATGGTTCCTATCCCAAGTGTGGACTTAAATAACTTGCAAATATTTTGGCCGATCACTGAGAAAATGAACCAACCACATGTCACTGATATGTATCTGAGAATATATGCAATATTCAACTGACGTTATCTTCTTCTGCTTTTTACTATCTGAAAATCAATAAATTATACAAATGTATCGTCACAGTCCAATTGATCTTTTGGAATGAATAAATAATCTCTCTCTCTTTTAAAAACCTTCATTAAGATAACAATATTCAGGCTGAATGGAATAGTTGATAGAATCATGGTACATACAAGTGTACATGTTATATAGAGTAGAACAATTCACACAGAAATTGTGAATATGTACATAGTATACTAAAAATGCTATATTTTTTATATGGAAACTACTATTAAAGTACATTCAGAAAGTTATCATTAATTTTGGAATATAGTTCATATCCTCGGAAGAGTAATCTATGACTCGCATCTGTCTGTCTAAATAATTGTACAACTTAGATGCCAAATTATCTGGATAACAATGCCTTTCATCTTGGAATTATTTCTTGCTAATCAGCTCTCCTTTGTATTGAAACGATGTTAACTGTTGAAGCATTTTGAAACAATACTTATAGTTTACTGCATTTCTATGGGAAAATATGAACGAGTTTTATCGGATGGATATACTTCACGACCTTGCAAGTGCATTATTCCATCAGATAAAACGAGTTAATATTTTCCCAAACAAATGCAGTAAGCGTTTTATTATATGCTCATTTTCTTATTCTTCTCAGGGCTTAAATATATAAACACAAATACACCACAACAAAAAAGTAACTAACTGTCTGCCGCATTCCAAACTAAATACATAAGCGCTGATGCATCATACACAACAAAATTATTAATGAACGAGTAACTGCTCCCAGATAAATTTGATGTTGGACGAGCGCTAGGCGTATGTTTCGAAAGAAAATGGCCTTTGGTCTTCTTAAAATTGAAATTTGGAGTAATATTGTTAATGAATACGCATTACAACTTTTCCATTTGATCTGGAATGAATACGTTTTGTTAGTCTTGTCGATTCAACGCAATTGTGATTATGGTCTGGATTTATCTACATAAAGTAATTTGCATCGGATTCTAGCAGCGTCTATCAATTTAATCGTATTGACGTGTATTGATATCGGCATGCGTGTTTCTGTTCTGTCATTGAACGATTCAGATCATAATGTGGGAAAATTATGAAGCCTTTCAATTGCAATTATTGAAAAGATGCTGTGGAAATTAATGCTTATTTCTTTTTGAGTGGAGTAAGGAGGATGTAACTGCTCTTGGAATATAAAACTCAAACTTACAGTAAAAGTTTCAAATATGTAATCAACCTTGAGAACCCATGACATGGTTCATGTAATTTGGATTTACAGACTTAATAAAGTATTATTTTGAGGAAGTTTAGGATGTAAAATTGTATGTATATTTTTTCCATTTTATTACCAACTAAAGAAGACAGTTTATGTGTTATAACTTGTGTGCTATCGTGAGAACCCCGTATGTCGTCTATAGCCAGCTTAAATCAGAAATATTGTATCAAAAAAGTTAACGCGGAATGTGCCAAAGTAGTTTGTATGTGTCAGTCTATGAAACATATTGCTGCTATGTGGCAGTCTATGAAATATCTGCTTTAGTTCATTCATAAAACATTTTTTACCTTAAAAATAGTTCCCTTGTGAACGTTCATTAAGTTGGAACTGAGCGCGAGGAGTGTAATATGATGGTGTGCAATATCGGTAAATACTGAACGATTCTGACAATATAAAGTTCACGGAGAAAATAATGAGCATATAATAACGAAACAAATGCCTTGAAGAATGCAATTTACCTTTACGACCACTTCCGTATTAGGTGTCCTCTCAAAATAATCAAAACTCTAACTAAACAGACGGCAAAAGTACCGCAGATACAAATGAAAATGTATGGTTGCTTCCAACCACAAAGCAACATATTAGTTATGCTGATGAGTCGCGGTGCGATATTTGGTCAGGAAACGACTAGTATTTTCAGTGATCGCAAGAACAACGGCTAGGTATTGCCCTGTTCAGTTAGTCTAAACAAAATACGTACAATGTATAATACCTAATGTCTAGGGTAAAGTAACCAGCATATCAAGTATTAAATTGTTTCCATAAAAATATATTATCAGATAGGTAATATTCTTATTTACTGCATTATTCACAGAAAGTATATATATATATATATATATATATATATATATATATATATATATATATATATATATATATATATATATATATATATATATATTAGCGAGTCTAAGATTCGGCGAATGTGGATATGTGAGAAAGCTTGCCAGTAGCTTCTCGTGGGTCGGTGTTTTTTTCCGCAGATTTCCAGATCTTCCTCCATCTTTAATACTGGCCACCATTTATAGCCTATCGTGTGCTGAAAATGCCGTTAAGCACTAGAACAACGACAAAAGCAACAGGTCCATTAGATCCGTACGGGATGGAATAAGACGATCCAGCTCTCATGAGTCTCCCAAGTATGGTTAAAATAGTGTGTTGATAGCACATCACTCAAAGAAGTCAATGGCCAGTAAGAAACGGTTTCAAGATGATCTCAACTATTATGTGCTCAGGACCAGACCGTGCCACACTATATCAGTGGATTTCGGCTGTGGTCATCCAATCTGGAGAGGGATGAACTCCGCTTGGCTGTATCTTGCCCATGACACAGCAAAGGAAAACAACTAACAATTCTTCTATACCGGATTGATGGATACGCGAGTCAACAATGACCGCTCTTTCTTCTGTACACCAGGAGAGAGGTGTCAAGTATGCTACTGGTGCCCATACAAACGGGATCCGTGGGAGAGACAAAATCATCATCGGTACATTGAACGTTAGAACATTGATGGCTATGGGAAAGTTGAAAGAACTTACACATGAGTTGGAGAAGTACAACTGGAACATTATTGGTCTCTGCGATGTGCGCTGGAAAACTTTGGCAATAAAAAGAGATAAAGGCATTAACTCTGCTTCAACGGAAGAGAAACAAAAACATTTGTGGCGTTCAGTGTCGTATACACAAGGGCATTGTGATCAACATTATGGATTGCTGCCCAGTCTCAACCAAGCTTATTACAATCCGCCTGAGGACGGGTCGCTTTAACAACAAAATTTTACAAGTCCTATGCACCCAAGTCTGACTAAGTTGACAATACACTGGAGAATTTATATCCAACTGCACGATGTCTTCAACAACTCACCCAAGAATGACATTCTGTTTCTTCAAGGAGATTGTGATGCAAAGGTGGGAGTTGATTTAAAGACAAACGGGAAATGCACCTGTGGATCCTTCTGCAATTCAGAAACAAATGAAAGAGGACTTAGGGGTTTATTTTAGTTTGCCTCCTACAACTGCCTTATGCTAGCAAACACGTTCGGCCATCACAAGGCATATAAAGATGAAATTGTCACAGTCCAAAGAGACAACATCACAACCAGATTGACTAAATCTTGGCAAAATACGATTATGCAATGGACCCAATATCGCCAGAATACAAAGTTTTCCAGGAGCAGATATTGGAAATGACCATGTTTCATTAATGACAATTTTTTTCGCCTCGACCTGAAAATGATCAAACGGTTTAACCAACAAATGAATCAGATTTGATGTTGAAACAAATTAAAGGGTGCAAAAGTCGCAGAAGATAGGTGGTAAATTTGCACCTTTGATATCCCTGGACAGCCAAGATACCAACATAGAGTCCCTACTAACTACATTCAACACAGTTGTGACTAGCACAGCTATCGAGATCATTTGTAACTATCGCCGAACAAAGAAACCTTGGGTCACGACAGATGTCCTTGAACTGTGACACAAGAAGAGAACTGAAAAAGGGAAAGAGATATCATGAAGGAGCTATAAAATACAGAGATATAAACATGATCTGGAAAAGCATGAAAAAGGCAAAGGAATCCTTGATAAAAAGACAATGCTGCAAAAAATTGATGAAAAATCCTTTTTCGCGAGGAGTAGAAATTACAGTTAGATTACCAAAAAAAAGGAAAGTCAGCGGGCGTCGACAACATATGAGCAGAGCACATTCAAGCAAGAAGAGAGGAAGATGTTCACAGTCCTAGCAACAATATGCAACAAAATATGGCAGAAATGAGGATTGCCCACCGCACAGACTCGGTCTTTGGTCATAGTGCTCCCCAAGACAAAAACAACCCTACAACTATGCCAAAACTGCAGAACAATCAGTTTGATCAATCACACGAGTAAAATCATGCTGAAGATAATTCTCTTCTAAAGCCTCAAGCAGAGAAAATAAATGTTGAAGAGCAGACAGGTTACCGAGCAGGAATGAGCATTTGAGAACAAATTTTACAATCTCAGACTCCTTTGCGAGAATTACCTTCAGCATCAGCAGAATCTATAACATATCTTTATAGATTTTATAATGGCCTGCAGCCTTGTAGACAACAATGGCAAAGTAGAACATAAGCTCAAGCCTGGTGCAGATTATTGAGCACCTATATGACAAAGTCACTTGTGCTGTTCTCATCAATG
>JAEAOA010002357.1:170000-267500 GCA_016746295.1 Potamilus streckersoni
AAATATTAGGTGGTCCAGAATCATAGACCATCAAAGTGTGTGTTCGTGCCCATGTGTGTGCTGTTGTCTGTGTGTGTCTGTGTGTGTGCATGCGCGTGTGTGTCTGTCTGTTTGTGTGTGTGATATCGCAGATTTTAAGTACAAAACTCTGGCCCATTTAAATTATATATTAAAAGGTGGTTATATCCCAAAACTATAGAAGTATAATCAGATGAGGTTCCTACCTCATGGACTCCTACTCTTCTATAACCTTCTATGTTAACATTTTTAACATCCTTTTTCAGCTCCAAATTATGACCTTCGTATGATAAGATTTTCTAGCTCAAAGACCACCCTTGAAGCAATTTCAATTTGAGATTCAAAACATATGGATATAATGAACAAATCAAGACAAGATATAATAATTGAGATGTTTACAGGTTTTATCGGGATTGATATTCCTAGTGGCGATATTGACATGTTTACGGAATATCTTATTAGATGTTACTACATTATTATAGATAATCCAGTTTTATTAGAAAATCTTTATTATATTAACAATTTTTACATACATTTTGTATGCCAAGTGAATTCAATAAAAACATATTTAGTTATGTTTTACTGCAGAGAAACTGGATTATCTACAATGTTTATGCATATGAAATTTCTCGAAAAGGTTATTGAGGCTTTCATGGATGATCCAGAATATTATATTAACCAATCAGACTTAGACTCTATGATTTTTGCAAAAAGTTTAAATATTGGCGAATATATTAGAGCGAGATATAGTTATAAGTTAATGTTGATTTTTTAAAGACTAATGTTGAGATTATTATATATTTTTAGGCAAATTTTGTTATCAGATCATTTAAAAATTTAGACAAAATTTTATAACCTATTATCACCAGACCTTTTTGATAATTACTTTCATACCTACTAATTCTCGTTGGTAGAATATCTGTAAGCATTCTGTCAATAATATGAAACTCTCGTATCAAGTTGATCATATCATATTTTATACTATGCAAGTAAGAACATATTTGATCAATTAATTTTTTTAAAGTGATAATCGCTGTTTTTCAGGCTTTTTGTCTCAATTCGAAGCTCAATTTTTTAAAAGCTGTTGCAAGAGAAAAACCAGCACCAGCTATTAATAAAAACGGATTTAATGAAGCTCTACTTGAAATAAATCCAGATCTGGACATTAACAAAAGTAAATATCATATTAGTTGAAGTATTTTAACATATTATTTGTAACATCATTTCACGCACCAACGTTTTTGTTTATGATAATATCTGTAATATTGTATCACGGTGTCAACATTTTGTTTTGGAATTTCATCTGAAATATGATTAGAATCGACGATCAGCTTATTCATTATACAATAGGTGCTTACAATTTTTATACAATATCAAAAACTGTAGAACCAACAATTGAATCAAGAAATCCACGAAACTTATTATTTTCAGCTATAAAATCTCTGTACTCGTTATAAACATCCTTATCTTTGAATGTGTTAACATCTCATTTTTCTTTAACAAACTGTAAGAATTTAAGCGTAATTCCAACTTCACGTTCATAAAAATATATTTCATTTACCAAATTACAGTACTCTCTTTCTGTTTCATCAATTAACCCGGGTTTATTTGATTCAAAATAAAAATTGTGAGGACAAAATATTGTCTGAAAATTGCTTATACGACTACAAAGTATATCAGCATTAATTTTTGGAATGATTTCCGTCCAAGAAAGGTAATACCAGTAGAGGCATTTACTTTAAGCCATAATGTTTCGCATTGTTTTATAAATATTTTCACGACATCATTGTGATAATTCGCGATGGCAATTGTCTAGAGCGTTGGGGTGATGGAAGTGGAGCATCGCCTCCATCACTTATGCTGCAATAAGAATTAAACATTGCTTCAGATATTGTTTCATTGACTTCTTCAAAAACTGTTACCGCTTAGAAAATCTGAGAGTATCAACTTCATCATCAAAAACGGTTATTATCTTTAGTGATCTGTCACCAATGATTGGATCAAATTATGGGTCATTTTTACTCATCATTGGTAGAAGTGAATTCAAGTATGCTTTTATAATTAAATATATATCCGATGTCATAGTAACGATTTAAACTAACGTTTCTTGTCATGGTAATGCATGTTGATATGCTTTAAAATTTCTCGTTCTCAAAAACTATTGCATAACTCCTTGTTCCTTTCTATTCTTATTATCCTAGATTCCAATAGTTTGTCCAGACGGTTATAGTTATCGTTTTCTAAACTCCTGTGCTATTCGTGTTTATTGTTCTGATAGTATTATCAAATCTATATTTTTAAAATCAAGCTCAAGCAGTATTTATTTAAACAGGATTTCTACTTGCTTTTGTTCTTTACTGACAATCATCAGGATGACATTATCTGTTTACAATATCAAAGTTTCCTATTGCTTTTGTAAGTTGTGGTCCTTGCATATGCACAGCAAGATTATAAATATTTTCTTCATTTGATAATGGGGAATTTATCTTTGTAATTGTAAACATTTTAGTAGTAGTAGTTTTTATCACATATGACACCAGTGATTTGTTTCCAAAATCATTTTTGGGTTAACAATATTGTCATAAATTCTCTTGCAACGGTTCTAATTCCTGGTTCAGACATTATGTTGTAGCATTAGATTAAATTTGATCACAATGATCAAATATGAACATCAAGTATATATATATATATATATATATATATATATATATATATATATATATATATATATATATATATATATATATATATATATATATATATATATATATATATATATATATAAGTGTTGTCAATCCTAGAAATTGATGTTCAGCAGCGACAACATATACTCAAAAATACAAGCACTTGGAAACAGTCTTTTCTGTTGGAGTTGTAAAATACTATAAAATACTATTGTTGAAATATTTGTTTTTCGGTACAGTACAATATTTTCCAGTCAATATCATAGTTTGATCCTTCCATTCGTCAATCATAAATGCGAACAACACTATAATTTAATCGGCCACACAATTGAACTTGCTAACTTACAATGGTAAATTTAATTTTAATCCAAAAGTTTTCAACTTTTCCATTCCTGTCTATCACAGATAGCGTGATTAGGATAACTTTTCGGGTAATGTGATGACGCTCTTACCTAAAACCCAACTATGTTATCAGTTGCTTTATTAGGTGTAGGGATATATCCAGCATTGTTTTTTTTTTGCTTCATGCCACCACTAAACATACTAAGTACGCTTTATTTATCAGATCGTTAAGGTTAACTGGATCACGTGCCATTGTTATTTTGTTGGCTCTCACATTTATTTTACCTGACATTGGTCTCTGATATTGTTTCTAAATACGGGTTGAGTTCTTCCTTTAAATGAGAGTAATAAATAGCGCCAGTTCATAAGTTGGTATCAATGTTGTTGAAAATCCAATTATTTTTGAGTTATTGCCTGTTATCAAGTTTCCAGTCATTGTGTCGCCAGCTTTAGCAAGTTTGTTATTGTCAACAGATTTTAGTTGTTCTTAACTAACCGCTTGTGTATTATCGACATTTGCTGGTCGATAAGCAGTTGCCAATAACTGCACATATTAATATTTCTTGTAACCGCTTCACCAGTTTTTTCAAGCTTTTAATTTTCCACATACTTTAAATGTAAATAACAAATAACTTACCGCTTGGGCTTGATTTAACTTTCTTGGCGGATACGTGGTTTCCAAATTTATAAATTGTTTCATGAATACCTAAGATACCGCTTAGAGTTCCTAGTTTCAATGATAGTTTTTTTATCTTCAACAAAATTCAGTTGTTCATAACTAACGAATTCTGTATTAACAACTGTTTTTGGCAGATACTTTGGTTCTAAACCTAGAACTCCTTGATTTGACATAGATAGATTTCCTGTCATTGTATTACCGAATACTTTTACTAATGATGATGTGTCAGTTATTATTAGTTTGTCAGCGGACACAAATCCCGTAAGTGATTTTCCAAACTTTGTGTGACAGTTCATATCATGTAAATATCATAACATAAAATTATATAACAATAACGCAGTCATCGAAGTTGATATTACATTTTGACACCAAGCGATTATTAAAACATAAACACAACAACAAACTTTTAGATTGTCATTATCTTATTGTTGGCGGTACAGGATTAAGGAAAACAAATATATTATTATATGTTCTGCTTAACGATAACTTTAACTACGACCGTGTGTATATTTACCCAATTAATTCAAAGCGGGACAAATACCGGTAATTAAGCGAATATAACGATAAACTTCGTGATGAGCTTGGCGCTGGCGCTGATATATTTTAATACAACAACTGGAATATTTTATTCCCATCGATGAACTTGATTCGTCCGAACACAAAATAATTATTTGATGATTTTCTGTTGAACAACGAGGATATAAACAAGATCAGATTTTAGTTTACACTATAGCGTAATTAAAACTCCAATTCATCTTTTCTTGAGCAAGCATGTTATAACGTCGACAGATTTATTTGGCGAAATATGGGATGTTCTATATTGTTTATTGGACTAGATAATGTTGATGTAAGAAATATTGCAAATGAGCAATGAGGTGATGTAACAAAAAATAAATTTATTGAATTATATCATCAAGCATCCAAGGACATATGCAATTTATTTTTTTTTTTGATAAACTAGCGAGTGATCCAAGTAAAATGTTTCGGTGCTGTCTTGATAAATTTATCTAGGTACATTTTATAAGCCTTATAAAAATAACATATGGACAAACGAAGAATTGAACTACTAAAGAAATGTGTTCAAACTCAAGATGCTTTGAAGAAAAAAGTGGAAGCAGCTCGTCGAGGACAATGTGCTGAAGAAGGAGAAACAACCAAATTGTTAAGCCTATTACAGAAGCAGTGTACTTGGTAAGCAGCCACAAATATCAGCATTATCTCAAGCAGAACAAAAAAGGAGCAAGAAAAATAATTGTTGGGGCAGTTAAAGAAACAACAAAAAGCACAGGCGGAAGGAACAATTAAAATAAGTCGCTGAAACAATGAAAGACAAATACAAGAGGTAATTGATTATATTAACAAACAAAACAATGTTGATATGCCAGCTGAACGTACAAGAGAATTTGCTGAGCAATTGTGAAAAAAGATTTTGAACTGGTATCTTCAAAGGTTTTGTCGAGTTACATATGGAAGAATTACAGCTTAAAAACATTCAAAACATAAGAAAATGAACAGAGGATTTGCATACATTTTTTGCTAAAGTATTAAATCGTATCATTCTAAGAAGAAACGTCTTGTATCGGTTTTAGAATATGACTATGATGAAGATCCGTATTTGTTGAAAAATTTTAATAACATGCGTAATCTAGTAATTTCATCATTTTTGCTTAAAGAAACAAAAAGATACCGAAGACGTAAAGAAGAACATAAACAAATACTTACAATGTGCTTAGAAGATTATGAACGAAATCATCCTGACAAACATGCAGTTAATCAAAATTTTGCTTTTCGGAGTTTTGCATCTGCCTCTTAAATAGTTGACCGACGTATGTTGTTAATATCGTAGAAAAAAGCTGGCAATGAAAGGACAGAAATCGTCAACGAAAATGTTAGTATGCTGGATCATCTTGGATCGATTGAATTACTATCAACCGAATACGAAATTTTACACAGTGATCGTATCTAACAATATTGTTATAATGTCAATAACATCAACAACACTATTAATTTATTCATCGCAAACAACAAGAAACAAGATAATCAGTTCTGAACCAGCCAATAGTATTGCATCGTTAATAGGATTTAATCATTGACAATATGGTAGTGTTACAGAAAAAAAAGTATATTTTAAAATGTAGATTCACCAGTTAACATAATAGAAGTAAATGCAATTTTAATCAATTGTTCTATTGCAATAGGATCTTATTCAGCGTTAGGAAGCCAAGGTCAAACTGTTTGTGGTTTTTCACCAGATGTTCTTCCAAGATCACTGATGCAAATTACTCTCAGACAAATGATATATTGTCTGACTAATCATGAAAATCAACCAACTAGTATAACAATCCAACTAACAAATCAATCTGTGCAACACATAGATCCTAACAATATAATTGTCATGTATTACTTACACCTAAGCATTGCATAGGCCTGCAATGGTGTAGCTGTTGATGACATAGTTGTTGAACGATTACTTTTATAAAGCTATATTTTATAACAAGACGAGACAAAAAAGACATTTATAGAAGAAAAATCGAAGGTGGATTTTTAAAAAGTATATTTACAACAATGATGAGAATGTACCATGAATAGCGCGTAAAGTAACACCAATTGAACTTAATGTAGGCAAAGCATTTGCGACAGGTGCAGCAAGTTCAGCAGGTACGGCATTAGGATAAAAGATCGCTTATAAGATTAGAGGCAGCCCACCTTCAACATTGGAACAAAACAAGCAATATCCGATATTGCATCACCAAAAGAAACAAAACGAGAAATAATAGCTACAACAAAAAGATTATTATTACCTCATGAAGATGGAAGAGTATATCAATTTGTAACGAAAACAAAAGCAATGTCTCTTGCTGCTTTTAGTCGCCGACGACATTGTCGTTGCAATTTTTGGCCACACAATTTTGTGTGGTTATTATGCAATAATGACAGCTAAATATTATTTTGATCAAGCTTAAGAACATGGTACTAACAACACTGTAACAGAATTCGTATACGTCGAATATCTCGAGGAAAACGTAAATGAGCAAAAAAAGCTGAAGTCAGACATTTAATCACAAGAGATGAGGACGAATTTTTACTGCTGCTAAAGGCTGTGTTAGAAGTTCGTGGTCAAATATTAAACATAGATGACATTGCTACGTCATCTGGTATTAAAACTGCGGTTCTTAATGACGGATAGAGTTTATTTAAAAGTGCCCAATACCAGTTAGCTAATCAAACTGTGGAAGACATTTCGATGAGCTTACCAGAATACTTAACATTATTTCGTTTAGAGATGATTACTCAAGATCAATTAAGCTGTGGTTAAAAGATAACGGGTCAGGGACAGCTTCCTAAGGTAAATGTATTGCAGATGGTGTTTTTACACACGGAGCTAACGCTGCTTCATATGCTGTAATTGTTAGAAGTTTTATTATAGCAGAAGCAGACACCACAGAAGTTTCACTTACTGCCGCTTGCAATAATCTTAGTATAACACCGCTAGCTGCAGACGCAGATGGTGGTGCGATGTTAAATTTAATAATCAGCGTTTTTAGTACACTTAGCATAAGATACAACAAAGGATATGTCATGAAAAAGCATTTGCTGCAAAATCCCACCAAATAATAATGATGCTTCCGTTAGGTACAATCTTTGGATTATGTTGCAATCACTACAAAGTTTGTCGTGGATTAAAACATACCCTTATTTTAGATCAAGAAGAACAAATCGATTGATTGATTGATTGATTTAATTTTAACGGCGCACCAGTACATTTAGGCTATTTAGCGCCATACAGTAGGTCATATTTGTAAAAAGAAAGGTTCAATATCGACCAGCGATATAGTAAAAAATCCATAGTAGTTAAATATAAAATGGTAAATGTTGGTAACATTTAAAGACATTGGTTCCCGATCAACGGGAAATGTAAATGATGTATCTTGATGAACGATGGAAATAATAGTTGGTATTTGCATTAGTTAAAAATTAGTTTGGGTAAGATCATACAATTACAGTTTAAAATAAAGATTTACTTTTTTTAGGAAATCTAAAATACTAGTGATTTGAATAGTATCAAAAAATTCCTGCATGTCGTGTAAATTATAGTATTTATCACGCGTAGGTTGCAGGTCGGAACACGTTGTCATAAAGTGTTTAACAGTAAATGGTACATTGCAAGGAACGCACTCTGGTGGATCTTCACCTTTTAGTATGTGTGAGTGGGTAATGTATGCATGACCGATTCTGATTCTTGCAATGACAACCTCCTCCCAAGATTGGTTTGATGGCATGAAGTTTGTTATTGATTGCATCATCCCATGATACCTGCCACTTTTGACGTAGATACTTTTTGATACAAGGTTTAAAATCAGAATATGGTAATTTAAAATCCGATGGTTCTAAAGATAGGGCCATCTTTACAGCCCGGTCTGCTTCTTCGTTACCTCTAATGCCAATATGGCTAGGTAGACAACAGTATACTATATTGCATGAGTCACTAAGCTCAGAGTTTTTTACCAGAACATTCACCAATAGTGGATTATCTAGTTTGATATTGTGTAGCGTCTGAAGCACTGACAATGAGTCACAGAAGATAATTATATTTAGAATGTGTTTAGATTCAGAAAATGTCAGAGCAAGGTCTATTGCTCTGATTTCCGCTGAAAATATGGATGCATCAAATGGCAAACGCTCTTTGGTTATGTGTTTGCCACTGACGAAGGCTACAGCAGCCTTATCAGCAACCTTTGATCCATCAGTATAAAATCTAGCATAATGTGTAAAGTAATTGAGAAGATCATGATAAGAGTTCAAGAATAGTATAGGGTTTGTCTCAGATTTTTTCCGATCGTGTAACGTAAAATTCACTTGGATTGCTTAATGAGCCAAGGTGGTGTTTTCGAGACAAATGTTTTCTGGATTGAAGATAAATTACATTTGATTTGGTCAAAGCAGGATGATATTCTAAAACCAAATGAAGGTATAGTATTTGGTTTATTTACGTATAAAGCTTTGTAATTTGGATGAGATGAGCTTATGTAAAAATACGATAATCTTCATGATTGGATAAGTCAAGAAAAATATGCCAATTAAATATTATCCTAGACCAGTCGAAGGTTTTTTTTCTAAAGGTGGTAAGTATTTTCTCAACAGGGTAGCAATGAGAGTTTTCTGAATGCCATCGAAAAGTAAGCGGAAAAATAGAATGTTATTTGTATAAACACGATAATGAATTATTTCTGATAGCTATTGCTGATGTTTTATTGATAGGTTAAAAATGAGATTTAACCCTGTCTTCATTATATTTTAAAGGGATATAGCTCTATCTTTCTTATATTTTGAAGGAATATACCTCGTAACGAAATTTAGTATTGTTTCATGACCTTTTGCAATCTGTTTGTGTGTGTGTGTATGTGTGTGTGTGTCGGTTTAGTTACCTAATTGTCTGTGATCATTGTGAATCAAACATAATTTGTAACAGAAAATGATATTTTACACCTTTTAACTCTCCTGTGCGATGTCCAAGTACAGTGGAAGTTTCTCACTGGCATGGACCTTAACCAAAACTTTTATGGTTGCTCCTGGCGACGCATATATGGAGGAGGGATGTTGCTGAGTACCGGCAGCCATGGTAAAGGAGTAGAACATAATGTTCCAGAGATTATGCGCATTGTTGTGTTGAGCTGGACATCAGTTAACTTGGTGTGGGATGGTCAAATCTAAACAGGAGCATAATACTCGGTGTCTGAGTACTAACGCCTCAGGTTGAACCAGCCAGATTGCGAAGTAAGTTGTTGCAAGTGCTAAATTGTGCTGCAATTGTCTTCAGGTGGTTGTAGAATCAAAGTGATCTGACCAGAATCACATCAAGGTATGTTGGTGTCGGGTTGTGTTTAATTCCTGTTCATTCAGGAAGATGCAAAGCTCATGGTTATCATTTGCATTGTTAAGTTTGAAGACGCTGAAGACTTTGTTGCGTTTGGCTGTATACGCCATTTGTTGAAAAAGTCTGTCATATCCTCCAGGTCCTGTTCAGGACCCCTTCAAGCTCATTAAATGAGCGATTTTGGGTCCTGAAAGCAATGTCATCTGAATACATGAGCTTGCGTGGCTATGTTTCAGGCAAGTTATTGATATATACATTGAACAAACTTGGTGAAAGAACAGACCCTTGTGGGAGTTTATTAGTCTGATGCCTCCACGAACTGCATCTCTATCTGATGTGCAGTATGAATAATACTAACAACAACAACAACAACAACAACAAAAATAATAATAATAATAATAATAATAATAATAATAATAATAATAATAATAATAATAATAATAATAATAATAATAATAATAATAATAATAATAATAATAATAATAAGTTAAGTAACATGTGCCTGGCTCACTATTAACACTCAAATTACGTTCGTCTGATTCATTGTAGGTATGATAAGGTTCAAATTTAGGGCGTATTCGTTATGAGTGGTCATTCGTGGAATATAGCATCGTTCCTTGCATATGTGTTGTGTATTGGTCCATCACGTGAGCTCAAATAAATGCCCAGTCGAATTGCAGTGTTTCTTGTTGTGAACTTACCTCATCTATACGAAACATAAATATGTATCTGTCAAACGTTTTAAAGTCCTATCCATAGGTAACTGAAAGGCTTTCGTGGTCCGTTGGTAAAACCATGGGAAGTCTCAAAACCTTGAATATTCTATGCGAAGCTTTGAAAGGATGTAGACATTGTTGATCATGGATAAAAACCGAGCTGCAAAAATGAGTGTGAAGTACGGTATAGAAATGCTATGAAACTAAGTGTGCCTTCCAATCACGATTCTTAAGGCCATGTAAATTCGGAATAGTGTACCGGAAGTGTCGAGTTTAAGAATTTAAAAATCTAAAATCACAGGTTATATATGAGGAACGGCGACCCTCTTCTGTAATCTTTAGCGGAAATTGTTTGTCTTATTGTTATAGGTATCTATTTTGCTTATACTATAGTAGTAAACCATGTATTAAAAGCTCATCTAATTTATTATGTAAAACTTGTTGCCTTTATGTCAGGTGGTAAACGATGCATATGTTGATGTTTTCAGATAGTCTCCGGCTTTAAACAAATGTGGTGTGTAAATCAGACACAAATCAGACACATAACTATAAAGGGAAATAACTTAGTATGGTTTAATCATTGAGACTGAAATCTGAGCTCACCTATAACTCTTTCATCATAACCAGATAAACAAAACTAAGATGTCAGTAGTATGTACATGTATCAGCTGTACCGACCCGTCAGTTATATATATAGTTATGGTGTGGATATAGCAATATTTTACAAATCATTACCAGTGGTGTACGCCATTGATGGCTAAAGCATGTGCCCAGGGGCAACTGCTACATACAAATTGGTCTTCCCACATCAAATCAGAGTTAATACAAACTGATTTAGAGTGGTGATCTCATAGTTTGCAAGTTATTAAAGAATGAACTAGGTGATAATGACAGTTGTATCCCTATATTTATTTTTCATATCTTACATATATATAAACACAAAACACATATCTTACATATATATAAACACAAAATTTAAATGTTTAAATAGTCAGTGAACAACTTATCAGCTTATCAGAACATAGTAAAGTTATAATAAAGTTATTCGGTTACAAAACGACAGCTACGTTTCAGGTCAATATGTTGTGAAGCAAACTCAGAAAGCAGGTATTATAAATGGAACATAATCCACGAATATAGTCCAGTGGATCAAATTTACTAATCATACATCGAGTTCTTTGCTTATAGGTGGCACTCTAAATCATTCGGGCTAAACAACCAACAACTTTTCCCATTCGGATCTCCTCAGTCAAATATGAATAGCAAAATAGTCGAGGTTATATTGAATAGATCGTCTTTTTTGTTTTACAACGTTCCATGCAGCTAAACATGTTAAAAAATATAATGTTTGGTAAATAACTACACTCACATACTTCCTGTGCATAACTTTGTTTACCATTAAAATGGGAGGTAGTAACAACTTGAATTTAATCCATATATTGTCTGGTATTCTGGTCTCCAATGATGTTCCGTACACGAGGTCAGGCGTGCAAATATTAATGGCTCATACCAGTAGCAAGATTGAGAATGGTGAAAGTGATATAGAAATGAGTTCTTAAAAGAGACGTAGAAATTATCTGGTCAGTTTCCTATCGGAATTTTCGTTGTATTAGTTACAACTATGTCAATGAAAGACATACCGAGTGTTCAAAAGTGACACTATACAGTACTATCATTTTCAATTGTTTTATGTGAGTTCTGGGAGAGGCTACGGTGAGAGATTGTGAAATCGTATGGTCATATTTTCTGACAAGAACCCAGACGTGTCTAATGTGTGACTATATGTTCTTACACGAAGCAACATAAAGTTCTGAAGTTCCAAAAAATTTTGTAACAACTAACTTTTTTGAGGAGAAGGAAGTGAAACATTGAAAATAATTTACAGTATGCAGAGTGATATCCTATGTAGCCCTTAAAATTGTATCACAAGTCCGAAAGTATGGAGCATTCAGAATGACTTTCATTGGTGTCTCAAGTTATGTCAATCTATTTTGATGATGTGCTAATAGTCATGAATAGTTTGATGTTCTAACTGTCCATATTCATCACAATGACATAATTCAAAATGTCTTTCGATAAAATTCAGAGTAATTCTTTCAGAGCTACGTAATCCAAAGTGTATGAGCACCTGGTAAATACAATGAGTAATTGAAATAAGTAAATTGAATTCTTTTAACTCACACAATTAAATCAATAAACTCAGACTGCTTTTTAAGGTATGAGTAAATAATTATCCTGTAAAATCCTTTATATGAAAAGCAAAGAGGCAGTTTTATAATTAGAACGAGGGTCGCACTAGTGAAGAAAGTCAAGTTTTCTGGTAATTAATAATTCAGAAATTAGGTCACCTGATATTTCAAGTTATGACTTTAACTTCTTCCATATTATTCGCCAGCAAGAAGTTTTCTACAGAGTATATGGTCAAAAGGACACAATAGCATGTTTACTAAATGAAATAACTTCGTCTTGAAGTATAAAGAAATTAGGTTGAAGCAATGTAATGTATCTAAAATTGACCATTATAATTTATATCATGCAAACCAGAAGAGATAGATAAACATGACAGTACGATGACAACTATTTGTATAGTTTTAGAGTATAACTATTATGGAATGTTAACAATATCATGATCTATTGAACCTATTTTACTACAATTTTCTTATAAACCTTACTGAAGTTCAATCATTGCAAGGTCATGAATGAGAGAAGTTATTAATTCAGCGTTTATTATAAAATGACAGTCCTAAAATTTAAATAGACAAAGGTTTGCTTCTGATTAAAGAAAAAGACGGCAAATATTTTAGTAGCTAACACAAGTAGTTAAACAGGTAAATAAATACAAGTTAATGTACTTAATTTCGATATCAAAATATTATTTAACATTCTATACATCGATTGTATATTGACCTGGTTGTAATAAGATATTTCATGCTTTTACATAGAAAATACAGTTGTACTCACATAAACTCTTATAAATATTCAGGTCTGAAAAGTAACAACACAGAATAAGAAGAAAGGGAAGAAAAGAGATAATAAAGTAGAAAATAAATAATACATAACTGTGCATGAAAATGTCCCAGAAAAGTAGACCTGAGACATGGACTATCGTCTTCATAGTTCTTCTCTATAAGTTGTACATACTTCGTCTTTTTCGGTTCTCTTCTACATATCTTGTCTTACAGTAAGAGATTATTAGCAGCCTTTGAAACACTCTTATTTACCTATCCATCGACAGTAACTTAAAATCCTTTCTGAATGTTTCATTGGACCTCTTAATTTATTCTTGTATTTAACGATATTTCAAATTCATTATGATGCCACTAGATGCCCGAAAGATAATATCATCTCCACGAATATAGTTAATCTTCACTTCTAATTGCTTTACTTACTGCTTAATTGTTATATATTGGGTAATAGGTGTTCTATTGTGGCTGGGAGTACTAAATGCTTTCATTGTAGTTACTTTTGTTTTCTTTGGAAATAGTGGATATGCCAGACCATTATCATCTTGCTGAAATAATGTTCTCCAACATATAGGTTCTTCATTGACTTTCTTATAATAAATATTAACAGTTAACACTGTTGTCCAGTACTCTACAATTACGGGAGAAAGATGCATATTTTTACCTGTAAGCAGATAATAAACCTAATGTTGGCTCCCTGAAACTGTGTGTAGTTATAATGTATTCAGATTTATTTTTAAAGTGTTTTAGTACGTGAGTAGCATGCCTGATGTGGCTTTGTAAATGTTTTGTATAGCATCACTCGTTGCACAGTTGAAAACCACGTAACAGATGGGTTCTTTATGACCAAGTTACTCTTAAATAAACCTTATATATTTCTTCAACGTCAATTAATTATTTGTAAATGAATTAATACAGCTAGAACGAGTTTAATGTTTCAGTTGTCTAGCCTTTGCTGGCCGGAAGAGAGAAATTTGTATTTGACTTTATATATGGTGAGATTTGATTACTAATTGATTACTCTAAATGATCAGCTGCATCTTTCACAAAAATAGTTTATATTTCATCTTTGTTTGCACTTGAACAACTTTTTCTATAGTTAACCTCATAATGTTTAACTTAAGCTGACACTTTATAAATGCTTTTGTTGAGTCATTTTACTTCCGATTAATTGCGTTGTAAATATAGACATGAGTTAATATTGACAATGACACTTCTAATTATGATATTTCACGAAGAAGATTCATACATATATCGCAATGACTTGCACCGTCAACATAATACGCAGTGCTGGGACCTATAAATATGAATCGTACAATGGAATAAAAACTTTAAATGCTTATACCATATAATGTTTCTTCATTTGTGCAAAATGAACTCATGAATAAGCACTCCTCCAACCCACTCTATAATAAACACTACCAAAATTACTATTTCGAAACTTGGTGCAGAAAATAATTTCCATCTATCAATGCATCTATATGACGACCTCGTATGTAAGGAAATATTACTGCATCACAAGACGTTTTAGTTCGAAAAAAAACCCACATAAATTTGGTATAAAATATATTCCTGCAAATTATCAATGGTGTTACCTAAGTGTCTTAAAAGAAGAAAGGAAAACTACAGGATAGATAAAGCTTTATTGCACATAGCGCATGCATATATACTAATATATATTTCTATCTATCTATGTATATATATATATATATATATATATATATATATATATATATATATATATATATATATATATATATATATATATATATATATGGTACTAACAGCTGCCTCGCTTGGCGCTCAGGATTAAGAGGTTAAGTGTTAGGACTGGTCAGCCTGGTGTCAGGATAATGTGACTGGGTGGGACATCATGCTACATGTCTGCGGCATGATGCCCCAGTGCTAGATAATTCTATAAACTACCACACTGCAGACATCGTAGCGATATGACTGAAAAATTGTTAAAGCTACGTTAAAAATCACAATCACATCACATCTGCATGCATGTATGTATGTATGTATGTATGTATGTATGTATGTATGTATGTATGTATGTATGTATGTATGTATGTATGTATGTATGTATGTATGTATGTATGTATGTATGTATGTATGTATGTATGTATGTATGTATGTATGTATGTATGTATGTATGTATGTATGCGTTTTCAACCAATTTGTTTATATACGAAGACGTTTTTGCAAGTTCGTTTAAGGTGAAATAATGAATTGCAGACAGTAGACACGCATTCGCACTGGTTTATATAGCATATCTAACACAGAGAAATGATGGCATACAATGGAGTTTGTAAAAGATTTTGGGAAAACAAAAGAGAATGTGTGTTAAAGACGAAGTGAAAAGAAAACAGATAAACACACTAATTGCAGTGTTCGATTATATTTTCAAACTTAAAGTGAGACAAAACATAAAGTGTTTCCGTTTTATTACATACTTAAGTATTATCAATAAAATTGAACAATAAAATAACAATAATAAAGATGCAATATGACTTAAACAATTAACTGGGCAATCGTGTTCCATTAATCTTTCTCCTTTCGTTCAGGATACATTCTGATCACACACTGTAAAATATGGACCATAACAAGCGAATGTGTCAAAGAAATTATAAATGGAAAATAAACGCGCATGGTGACTTCGGTATTTTAGTAGCGAAGATGAGGCAATAATCATGACTACATTTTGGAAAAAGATCTTTCTTGAAATGATTGTTCTGTTCTTAAATATGTCTAACCAACAATGTCTGCATTTATTAAGCTGCCTTCAAGTTATTCGAGTTCTATATTTATCTCCCCGCAGTCAATATTATTTATTTAATTAATTACCTTTTACTCATAAGTAGCAGAATCTGCTTCATAAATATAAAGATCACACATTTAGTAAAAAAATATTATATTAAGTAAATTGCACTATCTATCAACGCATACTAAAATTAAGCGAATAAGAGTACCATCAGGTTAAAAAAGTAATTTATACTCTTATCATCCAGACCTTAGAATATCTCGCAAATATTCATAAATATTTTCTAAGCATTAATCAAACAGTGCATTAGGAAACTTCCTTAATAATTGAAACTGTAACGTCCAAAGCTTGCAAGGAGTTTAGCTTGAGCCAACAGAACCATATGCAAATTTATAGTTAAATTGTATTTGGCAATCTTTAACAATGTCGGGTAGAGTTTTGTAAAACTTATTTCAGCTAGGAAAATCTGCAATTTTTTTCCGGTAATTAAATCGTTACGATATTCTCCAACAGAGAAAACCAGCAACAACAACATTAATACACACGACCCAAATACATGCGCAGTGGCTACTTGTAACAATAGAAAACACACACACACACATACACACACACACACACACACACACATATATATATATATATATATATATATATATATATAAATATATATGGGTAATAGGAAAAGATCTGAGCAAATATATGTATATATATATATATATATATATATATATATATATATATATATATATATATATATAACTGATCTCAAATGAGTTATGATTTAATAATCAATTTATGAAACTAGATGAATAGTGTCCAGCTTTTGTTTGTGGGTGTGGGTGTGATTTAGATTTTTAACGTAGCTTTAATTTGTCCGTCATATCGCTACGATGACTGCATTGTGACAGTTTATAGTGAAGTCTAGCACTGGGGCATCATGCTGCAGACGTGTGGCATGACGTCCCACCCAGGCACATCATGCTGACACCAGGTCAACCAGTCCTAACGCTAACCTCTTAATGCTGAGTGCCAAGCGAGGCAGCTGTTAGTATAATTTTTTAAAAATTCTTTGGTATGCTTCGGCTGGGGTTCGAATCCACAACCTCCCGCATCCGAGGCGGACTCTAACCATCTAGGCCACCGGAGCGATCTCCAGCTTTTGTTGGCCCTGGCGAGCAAAAGCTGGAATTATTCAAAGAGTTTCAAAAATTTAATATTAAATCGTTACCCATTTGAGATTCTTTTAACCATAAAGTTTTTTCAGTGGAAATTATTTACATATAAAGAAGAATGAATAACTTCGTTCATTCTGGCAAACAACGTACCTTTCATTTGTTGTGCATAAAATATAGTCCCCAACAAAGTTAAACTAGTAAACGTCGATTGTACATTTTTTACACTATCAAAGAACATGCGTCCATCAGAATGGAAAGAACATGTTATAAAGACAAAATCATTGTTCAAAACATTGTTGAATATTGTACACAGTACGCCTACAATACATGTTTACCCTAATATGTCACTTTTGCAACTATACCTGACGTTGTTGCGATTTTGGCGTGAAACAGTATTAATGAATGCATGAATATTCCTATTTACTGTAATATATTTAAGACTGGATATTTGCAGCATTTGATTTGGAACAATAGACTATACAGAAAACGTACAGAAATTTCCGAGTCGGATTATCATCACATATTTACTGCGTAAATAATCTGTGGTTGGATAAAGTTCTATCAGTTGGGAGATTGGTTTACATCCGCATTCTTCTGTAAACAGAGGTGAATTTATTTACTTACGTAAGTTTTTATTTAAACCACGCTTGTATATAGTGTTGGTTTGATTTCTATGGTACAGACATACTGACCACCACCACTACCACCGCGCCACCGGTTAACAAATGAGCAATAACCTAAGGTTTAATTCTTTATGTTCTTCTTTCTGGAGTTTTACACTATTTTTCTTATGATGACCTTGTTATATATGACATAACCCTTGCGGAGATAAATTGTCCATATTAAGATAACCGACATAATTTTTCCTTGGTTCACTTTTGCTATTTAAGTTGAAAAATGGCCGCCAAAATGTTCACTGAAACCAAAACAGTCTAGAAGGCGGAGTTAAAAACATTTTCCCACTATCGCAGCCAATCAGTAAAGAGAATACTTTAGAATAATTTCATGGGCTTACTTAGTCCAATCAGAATCATATAAAGTGATATGTTCACATGTTATAATATCAAAACATACATACATACATACATACATACATACATACATACATACATACATACATACATACATACATACATACATACATACATACATACACACATGCATACATACATACATACAATACCTTTAGTTAGGCTAAAGTGATGTTTCTAATTCTTGATTTATGAGCCTAAAATGTCCATTCGGTGATTTAAATATTAAAACAGACTTGATTTAAGTGCAGTGAAACTTCATACTGACATTCAAAGTTTTATTTAAGAGCGCAGTTTAATATTTAGGCTCAGAACAATGCTAACTCGTTCAGTACTCTGGTCACAGATAATTGTGTAGCAAAAATGTTTCTCACATTCCTCTAATCCTGTTCACCGTTGTACAAAAGGAAATGGTATATCTTTCATCACGTGAATGCTATACTCCACCACAGACTTCTAAAGCGATCAAGATGTCCAAAACCTGGCAGTCATTGGCTTCTATTTTAAATGAGTTCACGATGATCAAGATAATCATTAATTGTAACATACTTTCTAATGCATGCAGCGGATAAAATAAAAAAAAAAAAACGTTTTGCACCGATGTTGAAACTATTATTATTTTCAGTATTCTTCTCATATTTATTTATAAAGTAAAATCATTTACGTATCAAAGTTGTATCGACGGCTATATCATTATATGTTTCTGTTTCGCGTAGTCTTAAGGATGAGGGTGGTCTTTATTTATTATATGTTCATGTTTGTACCATTACACAGGCAAGCTTCAGTACACAATTAAAATGTTGTTGGTTGCCATTTTCACGAGGTTTCATGAACAGTTATTTAAACTCTGAATCAATATTATTTAGAGTTCTCACTGTTTTATTCAATGTAAATATAATAGTTTACATTCCGTCATTAGGTGAAAGAATATTAAACTTGCATGAGTATCGAACCAATTAGTCGTTTCTACCACAATTTTTCCTCCGCGGACACGGCAGTTCGCAGGTTTTAACCCCAGCCGAGTCATGCAAAAGACTTATAAACTGTACTAGCAGCAGCCTCGCTTTGCGCTCAAAATTAAGAAGTTAATGTTAGGACTTGTCCGCCTGGTATCAAAATAATGTGACCGGTTGGGACATGATGCCACATGTCTGCGGCATGATGCCCCAGTGCTAGACATTCCTATAAACCGCCTCACTGCAAAGATTGTAGCAATAAGACCAGAAAATTGTTAAAGTCAAGTTAAAAATCCGAATCACACACACACACACACACACACACACACACACACACACACACATACACACATATATATTTTGTTTCAGGAATGTGAGACAAATCATTTTCTTTGCACATTTTTATAGGAAAATGTTACCTTCGAGTTCAGAATTTTGCCTAAAGCACGACACTTTGCCGATTGTCTGACGCACAGTTCTGAACTTATTTTAATTTACCCAGTATGTGACGATGCATATGAAGGATTCTATTTGATTATATAATGACTATATCAAACTGGTCGTAACAGGTTGCTTTATCCGTAGGTTTGTTATGCACAGTGTCGAAATAAAGGCTTTTGACAGATATAATTATATATTACATGTGTAATATTACTTGTGTTGCAAGAGTCAAATTCTTTTTATCCAACAAGCACTCATGTAATTAAACTTTCACAATAACAGATGATACACTTAACTGACTTCACGAGTCAAAATTTTAAAATATTTTCACAAAAATATCTTTACTTCATATTGGAATGGTTCTTCTGCTCAACTTTGATGCTATCTCCGTCGAATGAATTATATCCGGTATGATGGTTAGAAAGTATGGAGTCAGCCGTCTGGTAGCGCGTATCCATCGATGCTGTCCTACTTGCGTTAGAGTAAGCCAGGTTATCGTGTTCATATGGCGTTCGTCTTCTAAGTTCAGTTCCATTTAAGTCATTACCATTCATCTGAAAAAATGAACAAGAAACGTACAAGATAAAAAATAAGATCTCTAAAAAGTGATACAAACACGTTCATATTACGACTTAAATATAAAAGTGTTACTGGCTCTTGATCTCGTATCTAACACATTGATATCACATTAATTACGAACACTTTAACTCTTACAATAAGCATAATTATGACTGACTTTGAAAAGTTCATTGCAAGTGACGTTGCATAATTGCGTCGAATTTTAAATCCAAACGATATTAACAAGCAAAGAAACCAAATTATTGCATAAAAAATATTATGTGCACATTTTGTTTCTTTTTTCTGCAGTATTATAACTCTAGTATCAAGATAAAGCGAAATGTTGACAGTGTATCAAATGCCAAACCTACATCAGGGTTTCTGCAAAATTTGAGGAGAACGGGATAATATGGTACCTTCATTAAAACAGAAATATTTCAATATTGAGGCTAATATTTAGTAAGACAGACAATAACGGATACGCACACAGATGCTAGAGTTGTCGATGTGTCGAGCTTCTTACAAAAAGGACCCGGAAACATTTGCTAAAAACACTTCATTGCCCTTTTATAATCAGTCATACGGATGGAAATAGTAAAATGCATGTTTATTATCAGTGGCGTTCTCACGTATTAGCTCTGCGTGAATACATCTGTCATCGGCGTGAAGAGTAAAACTTGAGGAATGGTGAGCAATTTTATCATATAAATATATTTTCACCTGTCCCACACCCCTTACCTGTCCCACAACCCTCACCTGAGCCACACCCCTGACTTGTCCAACACACCAACTCTAACAGTGAGCTATAGACCCCAGCATGAAATAAGTATTGTTGCAACATCGCAACATGAAATCATTGATCAACGTGCCTACCTTGATGAATATACGACATTCCAAGTTTCACGGTAATCCACTAAACACAGGAGTAGTTGCATTCACAATACAGATATAACGTAGTTCAAAAAGAGCTACATATTACTATAGCCATAATACGTACTTCGTCTCAAAATACAAAATGCATGTCAATAGTAAAACACACAAAGCGATTTGCCGATATGTGCATCTTATGGTGATGCCCATAATATTTACCAACGTTTAAAGCAAACTCACCTAAATCAGGGAGACTAGCTGCGCTATCTACTTTGTGTCCTACTGAATTGAACTTCAAACTGGTAATAATTACAACAACGTTGTGGAAGGTCGATACGTATCTTAAGATAATGACCATAATAGTTGTCAAATTCCGCGACAGTCCCCCAGTCCATTAAAAACTGCAGGACTAGATATTCTAGAGAGCTTGTCATATCATTAAGCTAAAATACCAAAAATACAATAACTGTAAATAAATATTGTGCAAACAAACAAATTTCGTGATATACACATTTTCAGGTCATATCCTTGACAGTCTTCGGCTTCCACGAGGAGAATTGTTACGTTATAGATAACATGTTGTGTCACAAGCCATAATAGGCAATAATTTGAACAAGCACTAAGACAGAAAAGTGTTTTGCTGATATGTGCAAAATGGCCATACTGTCTACCAAGTTGCATGTTAATCCAACACAAACTGCATGAATAATTACACAAAAGAGATTGTGCCTGGAGAAAGGATTATCGTTTTGCACGGATACAGGATTACTATTGAAACACGTCTCTCAATAAGCGGGATATATATATATATATATATATATATATATATATATATATATATATATATATATATATATATATATATATATATATATATATATATATATATATATATCCTAACATTCTGTGTTATCATGCCTTTCTTAGATGTTTCTCTACTTGAACGTACTTGAGATCTTAAAATAATTTCTCTTGTTTCCTTTTAAATACATGTCTTTATAATACGAAAATGGTTTAAGTTTAACTGCATCTCTTTTTTGTATAGAAAAAGAATCTATACGTCAATATGAAAATTATGGGCATTATGTAACTGTGAAAGATTTAACTATAGTCATTTAAATTGGCTCAGAATAAGATGGCTACCTCTGAGATTCTTGGCAATACCGTGTTACTTTAGTCAGACTTAATTACGATATACGTGTTTTGTCCTAAGAACAATGAGCGAATACTTTAAGATACTTCTGGATGGCTAGTGTCGCTGTCACAGGTATGCAAGGGTATTACTCACTGCAAGTGGCTTGCAATGATCGGATGTCTGCACTTCGTAGGTGTGCCTCCTACACCATAAATATCTGAAACATGCAAAATATGATTAATGTCAGTAGTTTGGTACCCAAAATAAGTCGTTTCGTACTAAAAAACAATGGTTGCTTCATACCCAGTGCTATGGTCATTTCGTATTAAAAACTAGAGTCGTTTAATGCACATATTTAAGTACAAGTATAACCACCAAGATTATATAAACAATATATTTTCTACCCATTTCAAACTGTTACATATTCGATATCAGGTATTGCCTTGGTGACAGATGTATGCAGTATTACCTACGACGCATTATAGATGTTTTACTGCTGAAAGAATCCAAGCATGTCTAAGTTTTTCATTTATTTAAAACATTAAATTCGTAGCTGTAAAACACAAGTAAATATATGTAAAATGCAGTGCAAAGTTAAATTTATCCCCACACACAACTTTCAACAGTTTATCAGTGAGTGGACAATTATTTTGCCTGGATATTCATGCAAATGTTATAGCAGGAACAGTTTATTAGATAGAAAATAGGTTCGCAAATTAGAGAAGGAACGGTATATGTGACAATATGGTATATTTGAATGTGTGCAATAAATAATGGGTACGAACTGACCATCACATTGGACTCGAATCGACCATAGCCTTGGGTACGAAATGACCATCCCTCGGGTACGAAACGACCATCGCTTTGGGTAAGAATCGACCAATTTCTATATTGGGTACGAAATGACTTTGGTACGGATTGACAATAAACCATAAATAAGTTGCAAAGCTCAAGTCAGTGACGGTTTAACGGTTTAAGAAAATAAGATTGAAACAAGGCAAAATTCCTCATACAATTGGGTACTAGGGGCAGGCAATGTTTACAAACCCTCTCTTCCACGTTAGCAAATCAAACTGAGGGGTTTGATTGCGATGTCACAGAACTATTTACCAAAACGTGTGCGGCATTTATTTAATACAAAGTAAAAGAAACAACAAACAATTGAAAACCTCGAAGAACGATCCATTTTTAATCTATGGGATAACAACCTGACGTCAGAGAATTTTAGGACGTCAACGTATTCTTTAATGTCACGAACCAAGACTTTCCATCAACTCGGAAGCGAATATTTACGACTGGATAACCACCATAAACATCGGCCAGTCCTCAAAACCAAAACTGTTATCGCGGTTTCACCACTTTGAAGCTTGTGTCAAAATATGCCCCTAAAGTAGATCTCTGCAAACATTGTGTTCTAACCAGTTTGAAAACGCTATAAATTTTAGGTGTGCATTACAAGTCAGGAGGAATTACCTTAAATTTCCTAGAATATCGCTGGTTATACAACTCTCTCTCTCTCTCTCTCTCTCTCTCTCTCTCTCTCTCTCTCTCTCTCTCTCTCTCTCTCTCTCTCTCTCTCTCTCTCTCTCTCTCTCTCTCTCTCTCTCTCAGCCTAAACATATAAATATCATACATAGACATGTTTTCTGTAAAATCGTATCAAATACATTTAACCGCATGTCCGACGACAAAGTATTAATCTTAAGTTAACCTAATACGATATGCAAGACATTTGTCAAGTGTATTTTTGACAGTTCTGTAATATTCTGTAACATATTAATCAGTTACATGAGACTTATCAAAGCAATGGATATTCCGAAAATGAGAACAGTCTGAATGTATTCTTAACGGTGGGGTGTGACATACTGGTATATATTTCGCTGCAACGTTAACAATACGCTTTAAGAATTTATGCATTGACCTATCACGAGCAAAACAAATTATCACCCCTCCCCGGACTTTACCTCTAACATGCTTCGGACTACATCCCTAAAACTTAATTGCTGACCACTACATGTTTGCCCCACCCCACTCCTCCAAAAATAATAATGCTACCAGTAGCTCTGACATAAATGGATGCTATGATGTCTTGCATAACTTTCACTTTACCTCTATAAACTATGATTAAAATGAAAAGAATATACTTACATTCCAACACAGAGGAACAAGGCGAGAACGATGAGTACGATGACACAGATGGCGATGATGGTGATGGCTCCAAGATAAGAATCATTATTAACTGCCTTGATGCCACACCTTGTTGTGATGGAAGATAATTCTGATTGAGTCAAAGAAACGTTCCTCACAAGGCTCCAGAACAATTTGTATCCATCCGCGGTTGCTGGAGGACACGGTGCAAGAGAGATAAAGGTATCCAAAGAATTATACATCGTACAATGTGGTAGTGTAGCTACTGCATTTTTGCAGTAGACTACATTGTCATTTTAAACAAAATATCCTTACTGAAGCACATAGAATCACAAAGACCTTTGAAAATGAAATTATAAGGCTGATATTTTAATTCAAAGTCAATTTCGTGTTACATGCAAAATACTCGCCTCATTCATTAGTTTGTATTGCTCTGAGGCAAAGAGCTTTATCGTCCCATCGATACTCTTGTCGTAGTTACGGATTAAAACAGCTGCATATAAACCTCTAATCTCCAGTTGAAACGTAGTAACTGTTCTCTGGGTGGGTCATGTCATATATCATACGCACTGAAATCGTGAGATATTACATTTAGCTATGGCACAATTTACACGAGTTTCAATGGCATATTTAAACCAATCAGATTCAAATAAAGTGATATGTTAATTGGTCGATATGTCATACATATGGAATTGCACACACCTTTTGCAAATTTGATGTAATTTGTACCAGTTATTGATAAGCAGTGTTATCATCTTTTACAGAAGTTTTCTAAAGTATATGTCAATATGGACAACAATACCTATCTTGAATTCAGGGCTGGTTTAACCGAACCGGCAAACTAGCCGACCATTTTGAGCGCTAATATGGGGGGGGGGCTTAAACAAAGTACTCTTGTAAGTTTATAATTATCGTTAAATACGTGGAATAAATAATGAAATTAATAAATTCTCATGCCGAACGTGCATTAATAATAATGAACAACTTACAACAATATACACACCCGACCCTCACCCCAATCGAGTCGGGCGGGGCACAATGTGTAAGGTTAGCATAGGGTGCTAAATATCCATGCACCGGCCCTGCTTGA
This sequence comes from Potamilus streckersoni, assembly GCA_016746295.1. Taxonomy (NCBI): domain Eukaryota; kingdom Metazoa; phylum Mollusca; class Bivalvia; order Unionida; family Unionidae; genus Potamilus; species Potamilus streckersoni. The sequence goes on from JAEAOA010002357.1 coordinate 195,446, forward strand.
ATTATAGGTTATATAAATTGTTATTATAAATTTGATACTAATATATTTTAACCAGAGCCTGTTGAAACTGATTATTGAATGCTCTGTACCTTAGCGTCATCAAAAAGCTTCCAGAAAAAAGTATTGACCAGGGGCGTAGCTAAGATATTTTGGAACCCAATGCATAGGCCCCTGCAATGCTAATAACAATTTTACGAGTTCAAAATTACGTTATTTGATAGTTTATTTCCATGGCATTAAAACAAATTATTTGGGTCAGCTCGTAGGCATCCATTATTCATGGACCAGTATGCTTTCGCATACCCTTGATATAAGGTCTCCGGAACTGTCTACTACCAACATTCTGTTAATGACAACGTACAGAAATGCGTACAGATATGCAGCTAGACCGGTGTTACAACCCTCATCCATTCATCAAGAAAATGAGCGTGATTCTTGTAAAAACATATGGAACTAACCTAGTATAGAGCCCCAAGCAATTTATATCATTACCGATGATGACAAAATACAATGCATCGGGTTGACCTAGTATTCACCAATTGGTAAAGGTCGCGTTCGCCGAACTTATCGACTAGTACGGAGATCAATGTGTTCTTAATAAACATTCAATACATCATGTGGTGACGACTGTAAACATGTATAGTACAAATCACACGGGTCATGTACACATTAGACATGGCATATTTCGGTAATGGGTGTCATATTTTAAAATTGGATTCTGCATACTTTTAAGTAGCAAGTATTCACTTCATTTGGATTTGTATGAATCCATATTTCCTTAAAAAGTCAATATTTAGACACCCCATGGGTGCAAACGGCAAAATCAGTGTTAAAGTACGTAGACATTTTAAGACTAAAGGGACTCAAAGGTGTGATCCAGTACAATCCGGATTGAATGTTGCGCACAGTAATGACACAATGAAATCTATGCATGTTGAGAAATAAATTTTTAACTACCCTCGATTGTGACGATTCGAACTGACGCACTCTAATTTTTGTTTGGATGTTTCTTGGCAACATTTAAGGTACATATCATTTAATAACAAGGTTTGAATATACATTATTTAAAGAAAAGTAGTATTAAATTTTAAAAGAACAGTTTATATTTAATTTAAAATGAGCATTCTTAGGTATAGTCCTAGTTTCCTCTGAACGTTGCCGCTCTATTTTGATATTTGGACATTTATGTCGAGGTGTAGTGTCAATAACAATATCAACAGTAAACCATTTCCAAAGTTGTACACAAAATTCGAAAATATTAATAAAAAGTCACCTAATACTTGTACATAAATATAATGCACACATAATTCTCAACATATTTATTCTGAGAACAACGATGAGAAAGTTGTATTGCAGAAAGGTGGGGGAAAAAAAACAGATTCATCAAGTACTGCGCACGTGTCAGCATGTATTTTGTTGATATCACGTGATCAGGGCATTGACCTGCTCTCCCCTTGTTGAATCTGTTGTTTTTTCCCCATCTTGCAGAAATATTTACAGATTTCTAGTTATTGTTTTCAGAATAAATCATTTAGAAGTTTATTTGTTATTTTTCTATAAATATTACATGACGTTCACTTATATGTTCGATTTGTTTATAATTGATTTGCAAACGAAATCTCCTTTGGGGCTATCCTTTTAAATAAACCAGGAATAAAACCATTAATCCCGTCTCCGTAGATAACTTTATATACTCGAAATCCTGGATTTATTACCCATACGTTTTCAGGTCAATACTGGGTATTGTGTATAATCATGCTATTTTACTATCGCTGATCTTAATTGATCAATCACGGTAGTAATCGTCGGTAATTTCATGGGCTAATACCCGATAGACGCTACTGTCCATGACAAATAGCGGCTGCTTCATTTATGGTTTTTCGGAAATTATTGTCGGCTCGACTTCTACCAATGAAAATTCCAGTCGAGGACGTTGTTGGGACAGAGTTTACGACCATGATTATTGCGATTGGCAAGACCACTTCCGGTTGCTCCTTCGGGTGACGATTCCTAATGTGGTTCAAGAGCGCTGGGAAAGTATTTACAGTCACTAATGGCTGGCCGCATAGTGTTTGTCACTTTTCCATTGATTTTGCGGTCGGTGTACTGGATTACTAAGTTGTATCTATAGGATCTCGTTTCAAGACATGTTATTCATATTTCTATTCTTTGTTTAATGTTTAACAGAGGTATTGAATTATTGACAATAACAGTGCCCTAAGATGTCGATATTTGCTCCTGGTGGTGATGCTTTTGCCATTAAATACATGTCTGGATGCAGAGAACACATATCGCCAACGTGATTCTGGATTATATTTATGTTGTTGAACTTCCATCGTTTGTGATGTTAGAACTAAGGTTTATAAGGAGTGTGCAACATCCAGTTTATGGACTGAATGCGATGTCGTTCTGTATCACCGTTGATTGATTTGATATAACTCTTATTTGTCAACACTTATATACATCGATACTTATCAGGATCCTGCGTCGAGGTTGGTGGTCAGCTCTGCTAACTCATTTTCTGAGCCTTCAAGTCCATCGATATCGTCTGCAAACCAGAGTTTTATGGTATCGCGTCCTCCAACAGTGACATCTTGATCTTGATTTTCTAGAGCAGTGACATGTCTTTTAGGACGAAGTTATATAGTTTAGCAGGGAGATTAAGTAGCCTTGACGCCCATATGCTGTTGTTGAGAACATTTTTAGCATGTACTATTTACAAGGGACTGTACGATCTAAGTTTCTGTATGCATTTATATAGGTTATTTCTTTTAGTTTGCTTCCCAATTTTGTATTTGTTTTAGTGTTCCATAATGTCCTATACTACATTTGGTCAAAGAGTTATTGAAGTCTATGAATATGTGGAACAATTCAAGTTGATATTCTCTGTATTTTTCACAAACCAAGGGTAAGCTGAATATCTGCTCTGTAGAGGTCCTTCCCGCTCTGAAACCATTTGCATTGACTTCCTCTACTCATGGTTTCGGTTTGTTCAGGAAAACTTAAGCGCTACCTTACAGGTATAGATTATAAGACTGGTGGTTCTATTAGAGTGTTGTTGGATATTACCCTTCTTTGCTGAGGGACTGAACCAAAAACCAGCTTACCTTTTAGATTTCATTGCACATTTGAGTTAACAAGTCCCACATTCCATCACCACCTGCCTTATATATTTTAACTGACCGGATAAAGTAAAGACCACAAATAGCATGTGAAATGTTTGCTTACTCTTTTATAAAATACTTTTGTTCTGCATTAAAATTTGAAAAATTTTATTTGAGTGTTTTCTAGACAAGTCAGTTACTAATTACTCTGATATTTTACAACAATGTATCTAATAACATTCACAAGCAACCTTTACAATTTTCAAGCTATTAGTTAGAAAAAATTGACACCATGAAGAAACCAGATTTTCTTCCCAAACAAAACAACAGACCGTATGTCAATTGTCAATTAACTCAATACTAACATTTTTTAGCAAAAAAAAGGCATAAATGAAAGTAACTGCTACAACGCTTATTATTATGACATATTTTTAGCCATTGATTGATCGATGTTTTGAATGTATATCTTGTAAGACTTGCTTGCATATGTGTACACTGACCCCACTGCATATGTGTACACTGACCACACAAACAGTCTTTGCGCTTATATAAGTTTTCACGCACTTCCAGCATTGCGGAGTATTCCGAAATGCATGATGTAGGTCATAACTAGAACAGAGTTAACTTGACATTAATTTGGATATTTATGACTACATACACGAGTTCGATGCTATATATTGGTGTGCCTCTCAAAATCATCAAAACCTTTGGAGACAAGAGGTACATTCAAATGTTACTACATCATTGCGGTTTCAAGGAAAGCAGTATAATATAACTGAGCATATAACTTGAGTCCATAATATTGAATCGCGCCTTGGAAATGATATGTTCCATTATCAAGTAATATATGAGAATAATGCAGCTTTCTGCGTTTTTATAATAATTATATGTTATATATTAGAATCAGAATTCACTTTACAAAACCCATCTCAAGCCAGCAATCAATACAATGTAACTTTGGTGGGCAGGGTAGAGTCGGATGTCAATAAACATGTGTGCTTCGCACTTGAAATATCAATTACACAGAATCTATCAATTCTGCATTTAGTTTAACCAATCAGTTTCATTCGAGTCATATGGCTGTTTATTTTCTATTGTAGAATTTTTTTACCGTATTGATTTTTACTACAAATTTCCCATCACTGCAAAAAGCTCACTGTATACCTTATCAAGTCATATAGATAAAAACGCAAATTAAAGTGATTTTCTCTGGTAAACACATATATTTATAAATTTACAATATATTTTGTAGCATGCGTAATATCCAATTTAATTTTTATTTCAGAGAGTCTTAGATGTACTGTGAATTAAAAATTCTTTTTAACAAAGTGGCGACAGATTCGAAATGTTTTCCTTCAGGTAAAATCTCGGAATTTGTAAGTGCTTAATTGTATATTACCTCTAGTTAATGCGGTTTCTCCCTATGTAAAATTATTTGCCACTCTATCTTACAACCCACAACCTCCTACAAATGAGACTGCTAAACTGATGATACAAGATCGAATACCTTTTACAGAAAATAGTCTTGAGATTTTCCAACGTAAAGAAGTTCGGTTACGTGTAAAGCACGGGTGGGCAAATACGACCCCCGGACCAGGTGCAGACCGTGACACGGTTTTATCCGCTAATTTATATCATAGGGTGCGACTAAGAATCACCTATCATGCTCGCGTCCTGGAAGAAGGTGCTCGTGTCTGGGATTTAAGGTCTCACTGGATAGTTTCTTATTTTCACACACACACACACACACACACACACACACACACACACACACACACACACGCACACACACAGGTTGATTCCAATGGGACATTGGTTTGTCCAGGTTTCGGTATTGAGAGCATTCCCCGTATATTCTTCGCAGGCTCAGAAACATGAGAATTTCAAAATTGTTTATGCTTTCATAATTACATAAATATTTTAATGATCAATTTATGAATGATAAGGCTTTAAATTATTGAACTAATAAATAGTTGAATTCGAAACATGCCCATCATTGGATAATAACTAATAAAGACAACGTCTGCCAAGAGAATTGCTATATTTGTTTGATTTTGCTTTCTTGTTTCTCGATTTGTTGGGACAAATTATTACATGTCACGGTCATTATCCCACTTTATTTCTAAAACTGTAAGTGAATCTTGCTAGCTCTAGCTCTGCACGAAACATCGAAGAGCGAATGATAAGACGTTATGATCTGCGTTGTAACAATTATTTTCACTTTTTTTCAATAGTGACAAACAACACTTGGTACTGGGTGAAGCAATTGGCAACTTCAGGATTAAAAGGCATAGAATTACAATATCATACAGATTTTTTATACACCATAGCAGAGTTATTCTGAAATATGATCGCACCGTAAATCTTATAATCTTTGTAAAATACTCAGCCGAACGCAAGGTGCGGTTGATGGTGAATAATACAGCAGTTTGCGTTAGCTCTGCTTACGGGCTGCCCTTTCTCATATTTCTATTTTGTACAATAGCTGAAAGTGCGAGTGGGAGATTAATTAAACATTGTAACAAGGAGAGTAGGAGTCTCCATATCATGACATTTATGATACTTATTGTTTCGATTTTAACATAGATACTATTGTTGTAATATTGTAATATTCATTTGTTATTAATTTTGTCTCTAAACTCTAGGCGCTCAATATACCGTTCAGTTTTAAAAATAACTGTAAACAGTAGTTGCATCATAAATGCATTTTACAATAATGTAAGGAGCCAGACGCTAACACGCCATAATGTTTTAGATGCAAATGTCCAATCCTAGACAAATGTGCTAGCGACTTTTTGTCCATAGTTTTTGGCCTCATTTTTTGTACGGTATTACATAACAACAGCCGGTATAAGATCGGTTTTTAGAAACAACTGTCCAAGTCTACAAGTCGTGGCCTGTCAATGACTCTTGGCCCCAGAGAAAATCAGTGCATATTTTTTTTTAGGTAAACCCATTTATAAATACAATCTGTTTAGTATCGGATCACTGACTTAATTCTTTTACTGAAGAGCCAAACATGCAAGTACTTTTCGCGTTAAAAATTAATGGATCGATAATCGGTGTAATTGTCTGAAAAGCCTTCAGATCAGTCATCTCGACCCACGCTTTTCTCTGCGTGACCAATTTTGTTTAAAGGAAACCATGTCTTCGACAAAATTCGCCTACTTTAACAGACAGGGTGTATACTAGTGTTCGACATTTCCTGTCCAGTTGATTCAAATACGTGTGGACTATTTACTAAGTGAGATAAATCTGAAGACAAATGACAAAATTGTGATATTCCTTACTTTATTAAAAACAGAATGTTAACGAGGTCCGCAAGTATTCTTGAAACAACAGTCAACTAATAAACATTACGCTTCCACATCACGGAAGTTACCATCCAAATCGACATTATCTCCAGTATCTGGATAAATGTCGATGACAGAGATGCTTATAGATTCCTCCAGCTGTGATTCCCCATACTTGTGTCATTAATTTCCACTTATTAAGTCGCTTTAAGTTCAACATTAAATTGTCAAATTGTCTGCCTCTACAAATCGTCTACAGAATTCTGCATTGGTATTCATCGATGAAAGCAAGTGTTATTTATGGAAATATGAGATTGAAATACTGATTGTTAGTTCTATTCTGTCAGCTTGTTACACATATGATTATAATACCTGCTCAGTTTGCTACAGAAGCTGGCTACTTGATACAACAATGGGAAGAATTTAAATTTCTAGTGGTATCAATTGTGTAAATACCGGTTTTATGGAGACTGCTGTTGTCTGTATCATCGCTCTCGATTTCAAGCCGTTGATTATACACATCACCATGCAACAAGGTAAATATTTTTCAGATTCCCGGTGTCATTATTCTGAATACATAAATGATGCCAATCACTCCAAATGCTAACATTTCAATAGCTTCTTGTCACTAGGTTTTTACTTCATCCTTGGTATTATTCATATGCATACCACTGTTCAATAACCTACATTAGTATGGTACTTAACTGACTATTGAAGTCGATAATACGAATGTCTCTAACAGCGAACACGATACAATTTCAATGAAAAGCCGCCATTTTATTTCAGTAGAAAGGAAGCTGGCGAAATCTTTACCTTTTCATTTTCCAAGTTTGCTCTAAATGACTGATTTTCATTATATCTATAATTATGTCATCTCCCACGTTGTACAAATATGCATAATCACTAAACGTGGCATAGTAGTCATAACAATCTAAATATAGTTTACCTTACCTTATCTCGTGGAATCCATGCACGAAGAAATTCAGGAATACAATGATCTATGACTCATCATTCCTTGCTCAAACCATCGATTCCACAAGCAATAATCAATTAGCCACTGACTTACCTTGTAATTCGAAATGATGCTGGAGTTATTCACCTGGGCAAGAAATTGACAACCGCAGACGACAGCTGTCGATCGATACATCAAATAATTCATTACCTATAGGACGCATGCGTATCGCCTATACTAGATGCACTACGTAGTAACTTATTACTAACGAAGAGCGAGGACACGTGCATTGATTTTAAGAAATAGTCTGCTGACATAGTTATTGCTGAACAGGGAAAAATAAACTTGAAATATCTGGTTTGAAAGGAAGAAGAAAGAAAGAGACAAAAGAAGACGAATAAATGCCTTTTTGAAAACAATTTAGTATGTTTTAGTTATTATCATTGGGAAACTTTTATCGTTGAGGTAAGTGCATTGTGAACGACGCTACTAGATATTTACAATCAAAACGTCATTACAACGTTATAATGAAAGCATTTGACTAGTTATGGCTATGTATTACTGCGTAATGCTGTTTGATTCAATTTAGATTTTTAAAAAAAAGCAACTCGGAGGTGATATTGCCGCAAAACTTGGAAAACTCCCCGGAACCCCATGGGCAAAATACCCCGGAGAAAAACACCTTCCAGGATATAGCTACTGTGGTCCCGGAACGAGATTAGATATCAGACTTGATGATCAAAATCAACCCCGGCCTGGTGAGTATCCGATAAATGCTATTGATAAGGCATGTCATGCTCATGATGTTGCATATAAAAGCAATAATTTGCAACAAAGACATATCGCGGATGTAAAATTAATTCATGCCTTAAATGCTATTCCCGATAAATCCTTCAAAGAAAAATTGGCTTCATGGTTGGTCAAATCAGCTATGAAAGGCAAATTAGTGTTAGGTGCTGGTAATTGAAAACACCAGTGTTTTTATAGTATGGAATCTATTTATTATTCTCCGAAAGGATACTGGAGGGGTAAAGCAGCAATCAGTAAACTCGCTAACGCTGCAAAAGTGAAAAAATCCACTGCAAAAGATTGGTTATCCAAACAAGCTATATGGCAAATTTATCTACCACCGCCTAAACAAATTAATTATTCTCATTTTGATGTTACCGTACCCAATGAAGTTCATCAGGCTGATTTATTGTTTTTACCACATGACCATGGTTACAAATACGCGCTAACTGTAGTTGATATTGCGAGTCGATTTAAACAAGCAGAACCATTGAAAACAAAGTCAGCTTCTGAAGTCGCTTCTGCATTTGAAAGGATTTATCGACGAGGTCCTCTAAGATGGCCAAATCTATTACAAGTTGATCCTGGCAAAGAATTTCAAGGTGCTGTTCTATCAACAATGAAAACTCATAGTGTTACAATACGACGAGGACATACTGCGTTACATCGTGATCAGGCAATTGTAGAACGATTTAATCGAACTCTTGCAGAACGGTTATTTGGATATCAATATGCAAAAGAATTCATCCAAGAAAAACGATCTCGTGAATGGGTCCAAAGGTTACCGAGTGTAGTTGCAGCGTTAAATAACGAGATTACTCGAACTATTAATATGAAACCAAATATTGCAATAAAAAAAGAATATATTCCCGAACAACCGCAGCGGGTTAGCACTCAGCCACTTCTCGGTGATGTTACTGTGAGATATTTATACGAACCAGGAGAGCTTGAAGGCGGTAAAAGAAGAGCTACTGATCCTATATGGAGTGTTACTACGCATAAAATTTCAACTATAACGCGATCAACTGGTAGACCTCCAATCTACAGATTGGATTCAACTGCACCTCAGCGTGGTTTTACACGCGAACAACTACAAGTCATTCCGGACGATACTCAATTACCGCCACATGGTCTTAACTAGCTCCGTTACGTCTATTACACTCAAGACAGGTCAACATCACATTGTTTCTGACATGACCAAGACTGTTATTTTTTCTGTCTACGGTGAATTGTCGAGGGTCTTTATCCGAATACTGCCAGTGCATTATACAATTGCAACTGGCGCAGTGATTATTCTGTTGTTCTTTTAATGCGATTATTACTTCAGCATCAATATCAAATTCTCGTTGTTTTTTTTTGTCCTGCTGTTTGTAGCCAGAGAGTTTTTTATTAATGATGCTAATATCAGTGTTATCATCGTTTGCATTAAAATCATCATCGAAAACAATCCTTCGTAGTTGATTTATTCGTCGTACTCTGGACACTGCGAGATAGACTAAATTTGACCATTCAATGCGATTATCAACTATCCAAACAATTGTATCCGTGATGGTCAATCCTTGTGACGAGTGTATTGTTGTTACATAACCAAGCGTCCATGGTGATTTATCAGCGTATAATGCATCTTCTACAGTATTGATATCAACTAGCACAATATCATTTAACACTAGAATCTGTTTCTCCGTCTGGCCTGGAATTTCAACTTCAATATTCTGCTTTCGTGTATCCAATGGTCTATAACACAACGGCACTGGAAACGTTGGGAATTTTTTCTTGTGTAGCTCAAACAACTTTTTCTGAAGTGCGTCTCTGACTATCTTTCTACTTGCTACTACAAAATCATTTGGTTTCCATGTTTCCCAAAAATCATTCAAAGGTGTTTCGAAATTATTTCACGCGCTACTTCACATTGAATTCTATCGGGTTGTAATCTAATTAGTTTTTTAAACTCACGTAACTGCTCATCGAGTGCTCTATAGTCAGTATCAATTTCTTCGTAATAATCAACAAATCCTTTTAACCAATTATGTGGACTTCTACCAACAAATGGTGGTGGTTGACCATGATCGCCGCACAATATAATTTTTGTATTTTTTTGCAATAACCAATCAAGAAACATTTTTAATACATCTTCTGAAACAGTACATGCTTCATCCCAAATAATAACCGCTGGAATAAATTTCTCACCCATTCGCTCAGGAGTCCAAGCATCGCCCTTGTATCGAAAAAAACTATGATACGTGCAAGCTTCAACATTTCGTTGTTTGATCTCTCTCGCTAGTCTATGGGTTGGTGTGAGTACAATCATGGACGTTCTCTCTCGATATAATTCTATCGCACGTGTTGTCTTTCCAGATCCACCACAACCGTTTAAATAAACTGTTTTATATCTACAAATTGGATCTGATATCGGTGGTGCTTTAGACATAGATTTTTCACTGATAGAATTATCGTTCTTCAGGTAACTACTTTTAATCTCAACGTCTGCTGATTCAGAATAATCGCGTTGTATTTCTTGTTTAATTCGCCATGTTCCCCAAGTCTCTTCGCTATTAGTAAATTTAGTTATCTCTTTGATATATTTTTTATCGACATACATTGAATCAATTGCAACTCTGACTGCTATACTAGGAAATCTATTTATCATTGCAAATAAATTGATAGATGCATAACCCAGCATAGAAGCTCTCAAATGTAGATATGCAGAGCTTTCTCCATCACTGTAAGTAACAATTCTACCTAACTTTGTTTTATTGGACAAAAAGGCTGTTTTACAATTTGCGTATCTATTTTTCTCTACTGCATCTTTAATAACGAAGTCGTATTCGGCATCATCTATAATCAATCGTGAGGATTGTTTTTTAAAGTTAAATTTTTTTCCACCCTGTGTAAATTTACCGATTATTCTTCGGCCGAGATCCTTTGCTTCATTATTTCGTTGATTAAATATTTTTTTTGACCATTCAATGATGTACTCCTCGTCAGCATCAATATGTTTTCTAGACTTATCGATTATACTATCAAGACATTCTGGTTCTGGTAACCAGACATTGGTTTGTTTTCGATATGAGATAATCGCTTCGCTGACAATCAACGAAACTAACACTTTACAATCAATCATATATCGCAATAACACTATTGGTAACCACATCCTTTCAGCCATGTGTCTACCAATCCAAACATAACAACACGGATGAAGTCCTTCAGCGAATTCAAATGATACTACGCAAGCAAAACCGGTCAAATCAAAATCAGGCAGTGGTCCATTAATAGCAACGCGAGTCATTTCATGTGTGGGATGTCCAAACCGTTTAAAATACTCACCAGCGAATCCATATCCTAGAAAACTTCCTGGATAACAGGCAACGATATCAACTGATATCATATTCTCACGATTGTACTTAACGTTCCATAGACCGCCATGATAATATTCCAAACAGCTGGATTGAACATCCTGTAAAAACTCTTTTCGTGTTGGTTTCCAATTATTTTTCTTTCTTGCAAAATGAGCTGCAACTGATGGAATTGTAAAACAATTTGTAAGTAACTGTTCGTAATCTTCAGATTTTCCATTAAAAACGCTAGCGTTTTCACTGAGACTTATTGCTAGATTTTTCATCCTATTATGTAGACTTTCACTACGATATAATTCACCGTTAGGTTTCACAAATTGATTGAATTGACATTCTTCATCTTCAAAACTATGAAGTAGCCATACTGATACAGGGTCGTTTTTACACAAACTAGCAATAGCATCGAATAATCTTTCTTCAGTGAGAATACCATCCTTGGTGAATTCTTCTGGGATATACTTCACTGTTCTGTCTCGCGGGAATATTGTAACCGCGGATGTCCATGCGTGCTTGTTATGATCAATAATTTTGATTGGAGCTCCGTTTTTATTGTATTTTGATTCGTATAATACTTCGCCAGTTATCGTTAAAACGGTTATCGGAAATCTCAACGACTTTTCCAATCTAGCTATATCGGAAATAGTTGCTCCGTTCTCTTTCACTGTTAGCTCCCATTCATCTATTTTTTTATGTCTTAGATCGGTTAATTTATTCCCACGGAGTGCATTTGTAAAATGTTCTAAGACTCTTTGTGCCACACAGTTGAGTGGCTTTTCCGCTGACGTTGACTGTTTCATTGGTGCTAGTTTTCCAATGTCAGGGTTATTTAACGGATACATCCCATAAACGACTGCTGTTTCTGGATACGCTTTTTCATAGTATGGTTTATCAATTCCAGTTAACAGCCCTGGTCTGGAATAACGGCTAACAATGACTGATGTCCCATCTTTGAGAATTGGAACAAATTTGTCTCTTATAATATATTCGCCCGATTCTAATTTGATAATGAATTTCACTCTGATAAAATACCGTTTATTGCCAAGTTGTGATAGTATCATAGCTGCTGTTTCATCATTCATTCTAGCATCAACAACACCATCAATTCTAAATGTTGACCAGGTGTGTGATGCATCATCCTGTTTAAACTCATGAACACAATCTCGTATTTTTCTAATCAGAATTCTATTAGTTATTCTCTCTTTTGGTACGTCTTCGAGAGTTCTATCAAGATTGAATTTAATATTTTTCCGAGGCTTGATTGCCGATAATCTCTTGAATTCTTCATTCATATAAATAAGACAAGTATTTAAATAGAAAAATTTGTTTATATATAATGAATCACTGCAAATGGCTTATGATTGGATCAGTAACCCCATGCAATAAATCGTGTAGAGGTGAATTCTGTGGATATCACTTACAGAGTGTCAGAAATAATTCGACAGGCCCGTCCCCATGCATAAATTGTGGGGTGGGTGTGAGAGGAAAATCACAATTATGTATCAATTGTGGGGGTAAGCGGTTTAGAGAATTGAAACGTTATTATGATAAACGAATAAAAAACGCCATCATTGACCCTAACCATGACTCTGTCAAAGACAAAATCATAAAAACCCCTCAAGACTACATTAATAGATTTATAATTAAAGCAAATAATGAATTAGACAAATAGTATTATTATATAAATGGAGCAAGAATTCAGACCACATCCAATACTCGTTAATTATGAAATATCTCGTAATGGTGTTGTTAGACACTGTAGACTAAAGAAACCCGTGGGATATGTTAATAATCAGGGATACTTGCAATTTACTGCTGGAGGAAAGGGATATCTCTGTCATAGGGCAGTCTTTGAGTGTTATATGGGACCGATTAAAGATGGCTGTGTTATTGATCACATTGATTCTAATATTCAAAATAACGCGATTTCCAATTTACAGTGTATTTCTCAAAGAGAGAATATAAAAAAAGGAAAGACAGGGACTTATAAGTCAGTTGGAAAGAGACCAGTACAGTCATTTGATACAGCGACGAATGAAGAAAGAGTTTTTCATTCAATGAATGCTGCGGGAAAATATTTTGGAATATGTATGCCTTCAGTACGAAAAGTTGCTGAAGGGATTTGTCAAACAGCTATCTCAAAGAAAAATGGACATAGAATAAAGTTTTCTTATTTACAAGATAACTCTCAATAGTGAGTTATGCTATTTTAGTCATTTTTGCATGATTTTACCATTCAGATCAATTACCATAGGGCAATACACTAAAAACGTTTCGCGCGTTAATACATATTTTTTTTTTCAATATTTATTCGCAATATTCACGTATATATGCATTAAAAGAGTAAATGACAATAACTGGAACAGCCGGAACAGCCACATAGTAAATATAGTTATTGTACCGGAACGCGCGCGTGTAAGACAAGACACTGGGCCAGGGTTCTCTATTAATAGATTTTTTAAAAATCCCAATTACAAAGACGGCGTTAACAGCGTTTGTATGAAAATGAAATTACTTTAAAATTACAAATTAGTGAGGTCAGGGTAGTAAAACGCGCTACATGTAGTTTAGTTTTAGTGTGGCTATGTGTAATAAAATTCAGAAAAATATCATTCTCGATTCAAGAAATAGCAGGTCCTGAATTGACAGGGATCCCCATTACGGAGTTATCTTGTCATGTAAATCCATTATTATTACGATTATTTAATCGTAATATTATAGAAATTAATAAAAAAATTGCTATTATTTAACAGTTGTATTTCTTGTTTTAATGTTTTATTTAAATACTTAGCTTCCATTGAAATTACTACACAGTATTCATTATGAAATGCTAGGAAAATAAATACACACCTACACATTGACACTGCAGTATTAGTTCACCTTATATATAATATGAGCCGTAATAAGTTTGGGGCTTTAAAACGAAGCCCACTTTGCCAATTAAAACTCCCACGCCATTGACATGGTGTGGTTGAATTTTTTCAACTGCAACCAGGGTTAATTTCTTGGGTTGCTTTTGATTGGCAAAGTGGGTGTAGGTCCGCCCCGTCGTTTCATGTTTGTATCGTCCTGTACTGTCCCTATCATACCTCATATAACCATCCTATATAATCGCATTGTATATATAACCTATAATCGCATTGTAAATACTCATTCATTGTAAATACTCATTCATTGTAAATATTCATTCATTGAATCGCATTGTAAATATTCATTCATTGTATATATCCTATATAATCGCATTGTAAATACTCATTCATTGTAAATATTCATTCATTGTATATATATCATCCTATATGTAATGTACTGTCCCCCCCCACAACATATCTTCCGGAAGACCTAATATAGCATTTGTTACGTTAGAGCTTCCAATTGGGAGATCTATGTTTGTGGCCCTTGGGCTTATATAATGCGAAGGCACTAAATGAGTTCCAAGAATGTGCTGTCCCCCCTCTGGGCCTCTTTGACGTCGTTTGGCGCGAAAGAGGTTCCAAATGAGGCTTTATGTTATATGTTCAATGTTTGTAAAGAAATCACTTGGATTTCACGTCTAATACCCATATAACCCGCCCTTGAACTCGATTGGGGGGTTAGGGTATTGTATAAGTCTTTAATGTATGTGCCCTTTCTTGCCTCGAAACTCGAATGAGGAAGAGACGGGCATTGTATATGTTTTGTTTTTTTTGTATATAAAAATATTTTAAAGATACAAATACATTAGTAATAATAAATGGAATTTCAAGATATTACATCTATCATCACAGAAATATCAAATTTAAGAAATCAAGGAATCGTACTCTCTGAATTTTTGAATGAAGACAGACTTTTGAATGAATTTGAACAAATTGATATACAATTGAAACATGGAAGATATGTTCTACCTAAAATGTATTCACTGATAAAAAGAATCCAAAAAGCGGTTAATGCTTCTTTGTATAACAATGATATTAATTTATTCATTCGGCTATTTAGTATAGTTGAAGCCATTAGAAAGAAACTCGGGGAACAGTACCAAGTTCGGTCAGAGATTGCTTTGAAAGTGAAATCTATAAGACGTTTGATTGATGCAAGCATTGAAACCGACAATTGAAAAATCGTTAGCATTTCCAATAATGACATCAGAAGCATTAACTACCAGACTAGCCCGTGAGAGGTTAGCATTACTGAAAAAGTTTATACCAATTCGAGATAACGTGCGAGATAAACTACAACTTAGACAGCAAGCGCAGACTGACTTTTCTATTGGAAGCGAACAACTTTTTGCCCCTGTAACTAAAGCCACTAAAGATATGAAACTTGCAACAGAACGTGCTATATACGGCGACATCCCTAAAGAGGGAGCAGTACCTATTATTGATGTATTAGGAAAGATTGCTACAGAAACTGAAAAAACTCACGAGGGAATAAAACAGCTTTCAGGTGAGTTACAAACTCAGCGAGAAATACAACAAATGGGTAATATTGATACTGATGATAACCACGTTGAAGATGCTAGTGTTTCCACTAAAAAAAGTGTTCCTTTTAACGAGAAATTCACTGATGAAGCTATAGAAGAAATCAAACAATATCAATTGCTGAAACCTGAAGACTATGCGTCATTTGGTGACTTTGCTATAAAAAGTTATTATAAGAGAGGGGAATTTTTAAAAGATGAGTATAAAAAAAACACAATAAAACGAGATCAATGGGTGGATTGGTTATTTAAAATTAATAAAAATGAACCCGGCAATTTAAATAAGGATACATTGGATTACAGAGCTTTTCAAATGGGAGTTAATAGGTATGGTTTAGAACAACAACAACTAAAAGAACAACGAAAAGAAGAACAACAAAGTCGAGGTCGAGGTCGAGGTCGAGGTCGAAGTCGAGGTCGAGGTCGAGGTCGAGGTCGAGGTCGACAATCTCCAGAAATTCAAAACGTTTCCGAATCAGCTGCAGAAAATCAAAACGTTTCCGAACCAGAAAGTTCTTCAGGAGAGGGTTATGGAAGTTCTCATCATGATTCTCATATGTGTCCTAGTAATATCATTAATGATATATCACGACTTGAGGTTCTTATGGGAGGTAAGCGAGCTGGAAATAACTCAGTCGAAATAACTAATGAAGCATTTGATATTTGCAGACGATTATTCCAAGGTGGGATAATTGATATTCATACGTATCGAGAACTCTTGGATGAGTTAATAGACGGAATTCCGGGGGAATTTAGCGATTGAAATTGTATTTAGAAATTACAAAGTCATTTCAAATAAGATGATAGTACACTATAATCACAATAAACCAACAAACGTGTATGTAGTGAACTCAAGATTGCCCGTTTATAAGGCATACTATGGAGACGGCCTTGGAAATACCATAGCGGGTTTATTCACAAGAACAGCCCCAAAAGTAGCACCAATTGCTAAACAATTAGCGATGAAAGCCATTGATGTTATTCGTAATAAGGGAATTAACGCTGTTGGAGATCTTGCAGGAACGGCCTTTTCTACCGCAAAGAATAGAATAACGTCATTGGTGAAATCTAGATTCGGACGAAAACCACCACCACCGCTACCTTCAACAACAATGATGCCTGCAAATGTCAGTAAAGTGATAAATAACGCAGTGGAACAAAAACTAGCATCATTAGCAATGACTTCACCAGATAGTAGTAATATTGCAAGTATGATAGCGGGAAGCGGTCTTGGAGGAAATCGAAAAAGAAAATGATTTAGAAAAACGATACGTTTTAGTATAAATGGCATTTAAAAAAATTGCTGATCCAGCGTTTGATATGGCGGCACCGGTGAATAAAGATGATTCTAAAATTAACTATCAGTATTATGCCTATCCTGCAAGAGAGCCTAATCAAAAGGGGAGAGTTGAACTTCAAGTTCAAGATACAAGTAGATACTTTTTGCCGTGTGAGGCGTTTATTGAAGTAGAAGGAAAGCTTGTAACAAATGTTGCAGCTAATACACCATATGGGGATAACCCAAATATCCGAGTTGGTTTTGTAAATAATGGCATTATGGCGCTATTTAACAGTGCAAGATATATCATTGATGGAAAAGAAATTGAATCAATAGAACAAGATGTTGATATTGCAACAACAATAATCGGACTTGCGAGATATTCTGATGATTATACAAGGTCGGCTGGTCCGTCTATGATGTTTGCTAAGGATACTTCTGATCATCCGAACCATTATCAATTTGTTAAAGTACGAACTGCGAGAGCTACTGCAGAAGTTGATCAACAACTTGTAAATCATCCAGACCGTGAAATTAGACCAGACGCTGAATTTGAAATTTTAAAAAGGGTCAATGATAATTTCAATCTAGGATTTGCAACACGAAAAGGAGCATTGAAAGGACAGCATCGACGGTTTTCATGTGCTATTCCGTTACATCACATATTCGGATTTTGTAGAAATGTCAGAAAAGTCATCTATGGAGCAAAGCATACGGTTGTGTTAGTGCGAAAAGAAAATGACAATGATGCAATTTGGCATGCTGATGGTGTTGATGATGGGAAAGTCATGTTAAATAAATTGACTTTATGGATGCCCGTCTTGACACCAGCAGTTACAATAGAGCAACAATTACTATCGTTTATGGACACAGGTGGAAACTCATTGCTAAGTTGGCTAACAACAACGACTGATACGAAGCAGGATAATGTAGATGGCACATTTACATGGCACTTAGCATCAAAACAAGGTGTTTCAGCTCCACGTCATATCTTTATAGCGTTACAGGATGCAAATCGAGTGGGTCATCAAGTATCTAGTCATATGATATTTGATAAATTAGGGGTAAGTGAAGTTTCGTTGAGAATAAACGGACAACAAGAGCCAGCAGAGATTGTACAGCTTAATTATGAAAACAACAACATAGCTCGTGTATATCATAGAATATTGTCGTATATGGGTCGTGATCAAAATGTTGATACTGGTTTGCAAATATCGCAAATTGATTTTGAAAAACACTATCCGATTTATTACTTTTCATTGGAACATCTTGACATGATGAGACAATCTGTTGTTGATATATACTTCCAAGCTCGGGTACAACGCCCTGTTGCTATAGCTGATTATAGAGCAGTTGCTGTCATTCTCAGTGATAAATCAATGTTGTTAGAAGGAATTGGCGGACGAATGAGACTTATTGATGCACCAGTGGAAAACATGTAGTTAGGATTTTCACAATAAGATCAATTGAAAGTGTAAATTACATTTTAGAATAGAATGACATATAGTATTGTTAATGTCCAGTTGACTGATGGTCAGGTCAAGAAATTGAAATCAAAGTCGGCTAAAGAATGTGGAACTACAATAACGCTGAAACCCACTCAAATGTCCGGTGGTGCACATAAATTATCATTGACAGATCGTCAAATAAAACATTTCAATGATGCGCTAAAGAACAAACGAGGAGTTCAAATTGATTTTTCGAAAGCAGCTATCGCCAGTATGATAAAATCGGGTGGAATATTCCCGCTGTTAGCTGCTATTCCAGCATTGATTGCAGCGGCTGCCCCAGCGGTTGCGAAGGCGGCAGCGTTAGGAGCCGTTGGTACTGCTGCAGGAATGGCCCTGAAAAAAGCTACTGGGAAAGGCTATAAAAAAAAAGGAAAGGGTCTAAGACTACCAGGAACTCCACACAATTGGTACAAGGGCACGGGCCTAAGAATACCAGGAACGGCTTATTAGTGGAAAAATCCCTAGGATTTTCACCAATGTCCAATTTTGATTTAATTGATGCTGTAAAATCATTATCAATAAAAAACTTTAGAGGAGTTTTCATGAGAGATCAATTACCGTCAAAACCAATGAAAAATGAAACGGGTATTATCAATCTCGATAACAGCAGCGGAAAAGGAACTCATTGGGTCGCATATGCAATTGATCCACGTGGAATTGTCTATTTTGATTCATATGGATTAGCTCCACCAAAAGAATTCATGCGATATGTATCCACAATAACAAAGTCATCTCCAATTTTTTATTCCACGCTACCAACACAACAGTTAAATGATCCACCGATATGCGGTCGTGAAGTATTAAATGTCCTTGCAGAGATATCTAAATTTCCAAGAAAACCACCACAAGTTGTTGTTAATGAATATACTAGCAGGCAATGGCAAAAACGATAGCGTTATGATTTAGAAAAACGTAGCATTTTCGTATAATGATTGATATTTGGGGACGACCTTTATCAGAATCAAAAAAAACAGAAACCGATAGCAAATTCGCTGTCGAAAGTGTAAAAAAAATAATCGAAGATGAAATCGCCGAGACATTAAATTTGTCAAGTGTAGATCCTGGGGAAATAGTTGTATTTCAAGATCGCCAGGGCAAATTGAAATCTAGTAATGTTTCATTGGATGATGTCTTAATACGAAGACGTGACGTCGTTGAAGATACAATAGCGTTATATTCAAATGATGGAAAACTCAAACCGGGTGTACTCGTTTCTACAATCACAGATGCATTAAAAAATTTAAATGAAGAACTTGAAAAACATATAACAACATATACTTCCCTTCGTAGAAATATTATCAATAAATTCTTTGGAACACCAGCGGTAACCTCTCCATCTCTCGCTGAAATTAAATCCAATTTTGATGAAATTAAAGCTAGTATTAAAAATATTAATGATGCTGGATTTAGTATTATTAGAGATAGCATTAATAGTATTAAAAAATCTATCGAGGATATTACAAAATTTAAAACAGACAATCTTCCGCTACTTGAAAGAATAAAGATTCCTCATGAGAGAAATATCATAAATATGATATACACAGTTCTCTCTGGATCATTAGATTGGGAACCTAAAAAGAATACAGTAACCCTCACTGTGTCAAACAAGGGTATTTATCGATTAACAATAGTGTCACTGAATCAGTTTAATATATCATCATCGACTTCATATGGATACAACAACGTGATTTCAACGACTATTGACGTGGGTGAATACAAACGGTTTACAATAACAAGCACTGATCCTAATTTAAATAAGACATCATTTGTATGGTACATGGAGTTTGTAGCTGATCTAAATTAGAATTTTAAACAATTAAAAACCACTTGAGGTTTTAAAATAATATGATTCCATCATCGCAATATCGCTATGATACCGTCAAAGACTTCTTAACAAAACTCAAAACACTCATTGATGAATATGAAATAAAAATTAAAAAGTATCGCAGGAGAATTACCGCAATTGATGTTACAGTATACTCGGTATCTGGTATAATGGCCGGTGCTGGTATTATACTATCTTCAGTAACAATGGTAGCTCCGATTGCTGTCCCAATTGCTATTTCCGCGGTGACAACATTTGCTGGACTTGCAAATGCTATTACTAAAAAAATATCATCGTGTTCTCAAGAAAAACTTAACGACTATATAGTAAAACATCAAGCAGTATCTAACGGTTACTCACAATTATCCTCGTTGATGTCATCATCGATTGATGATACGATAATTACCGAAGACGAATTCTCCGCGATGATACGTATTTATGATACTACGATTAAAAACGCTAGCGTTTTTTCATCTATTGCAAAATTAGACATTGTAAATAATAATAATAATGTCGCAAGAGATTCAACTACTTCAGCGGATAGCAGAAAATACCACTCCGCGGAAAACAAGCATGATATCAATATCGTCAACAAACCCTAAATTCAGTGTGAATTTTCCCTCGCCTGTTTCAGTAAAGGAAATCGCGTTGGCAAAATTACGAGTGTATCAT
Source organism: Potamilus streckersoni (assembly GCA_016746295.1). Lineage (NCBI taxonomy): Eukaryota > Metazoa > Mollusca > Bivalvia > Unionida > Unionidae > Potamilus > Potamilus streckersoni. The sequence continues at coordinate 216,674 of JAEAOA010002357.1, forward strand.
AGTTGGCCTAATATCAGATCGGTTCCATTTGGCGGTCAGAGACCTAATAATTCTCTGGTGTTTGCATATAGGAATAAAAAAGATGATGACACTCCAGATTGGAACGTTGTTTCAATACCAACTGGGTCCTATCAAATTGAGCAAATTAATAATGAATTACAACGTAGAATAAAATCCATTACTAAAAAAGAATCAAAAATTGCGATAACAGTTCATGAACCAACACTATCATCTACAATTGAAATAGGCTCTCCTGGGTACGTTGTAGATATTTATAACAGTTCAATAAGAACAGTATTAGGATGGCCCGAAGATCCACCTAGAAGTGCTGGTAATTCCACGCCCGAGCCTATAAAATCTGATTACGTCACTGATGAAATAGGACCTGAAAATCCATCAAAAGGATATAAAAAATTCGAGGATATAAACTTCACAAAAAGATATCGACGTAAGAATCAATATGGTGAAGATGTGTGGAGAATTCCATTTTTTAATGATTATATCCCACAGGAAGGTGAAATTCTGGAAATACATGAAACAAGTCCAACATTTGTAGATATTAAAGATCACATCCTTGATAGAATGAATAATGATTTTTTGTCGTTATTACCCTCGTTAAGATCTGGCTTTCTTACACAAGCTGAGTTTACTAGTGTAGTCTCCGCGGGTAATAAAATCATCGATGACATGGAAATATTTAATTCGAGGATTACTAATCTCTTCACTGATGAAAATAACCCGATTTCAAAAACTAGCTCAGCTCAAGATTATAAAAAAAATATAAATGAAAATCCAAATTATAAATTACCAGGATATAATGTTCCCGAGTTAAAGAAAAAACTCAGAACTGCCATCGACGAAGGATTTAATAAAATCTATCAATCATGGAAAGATAGCCAGCCGAAGCCTATTATCCTCACTTATAATAATTCTCCCGACGGCGACGGTAGACATATCGCACCGAACAATGTGGATATTTCATCGGTGATCGCACTTAATTTAACGTGTGATGTAATCGAAGGAAGTTATCAAATTAATATGGAACAATCAAATCAAGCCCGACAAGGTTACATTCTTTATTCATTTTCACCAACAGCACCCCCCGGATTTTTAATTGTTGAGAATCCGACTAATCCAGTCTATATGCAATGTCAAAATGATTCACTAACTAGAATTAATTTTACACTCACCGATCAGTCAAATAATTTAATTGATCTACGTGGTGAAGTATTATCGATTAGTCTGTTTGTGAAAAGCTAACAAATAATTTGTATTAATCAGCAGCAGAGAGGGTGAAATGACAACATATTTGCGACCGTAGATGGCAGCAATTTGAGTGTGGTTATGACAATGTATTTGCGACAAAATCGCTAAGATGGGGTCTTTATTTTTTTTTTGGTTGAAATATGAGATTTCGTAGGAAGGTTCCATTGGCATTCTGAGGCTTTAATCGATTCTGTCGCAAAAATTTGTAGACGTAGATGGCAGCAATTTGAGTGTGGTTATGACAATGTATTTGCGACAAAATCGCTAAGATGGGACCTTTAATTTTTTTTGGTTAAAATATGAGATTTCGTAGGAAGGCTCCATTGGCATTCTGAGGCTTTAATCGATTTTGTCGCAAATATATTGTTGTAGGGTTCACCCTCTCTGCTGCTGAGATACTTATAGATTCCTCCAGCTGTGATTCCCCATACTTGTGTCATTAATTTCCACTTATTAAGTCGCTTTAAGTTCAACATTAAATTGTCAAATTGTCTGCCTCTACAAATCGTCTACAGAATTCTGCATTGGTATTCATCGATGAAAGCAAGTGTTATTTATGGAAATATGAGATTGAAATACTGATTGTTAGTTCTATTCTGTCAGCTTGTTACACATATGATTATAATACCTGCTCAGTTTGCTACAGAAGCTGGCTACTTGATACAACAATGGGAAGAATTTAAATTTCTAGTGGTATCAATTGTGTAAATACCGGTTTTATGGAGACTGCTGTTGTCTGTATCATCGCTCTCGATTTCAAGCCGTTGATTATACACATCACCATGCAACAAGGTAAATATTTTTCAGATTCCCGGTGTCATTATTCTGAATACATAAATGATGCCAATCACTCCAAATGCTAACATTTCAATAGCTTCTTGTCACTAGGTTTTTACTTCATCCTTGGTATTATTCATATGCATACCACTGTTCAATAACCTACATTAGTATGGTACTTAACTGACTATTGAAGTCGATAATACGAATGTCTCTAACAGCGAACACGATACAATTTCAATGAAAAGCCGCCATTTTATTTCAGTAGAAAGGAAGCTGGCGAAATCTTTACCTTTTCATTTTCCAAGTTTGCTCTAAATGACTGATTTTCATTATATCTATAATTATGTCATTTTCCACGTTGTACAAATATGCATAATCACTAAACGTGGCATAGTAGTCATAACAATCTAAATATAGTTTACCTTACCTTATCTCGTGGAATCCATGCACGAAGAAATTCAGGAATACAATGATCTATGACTCATCATTCCTTGCTCAAACCATCGATTCCACAAGCAATAATCAATTAGCCACTGACTTACCTTGTAATTCGAAATGATGCTGGAGTTATTCACCTGGGCAAGAAATTGACAACCGCAGACGACAGCTGTCGATCGATACATCAAATAATTCATTACCTATAGGACGCATGCGTATCGCCTATACTAGATGCACTACGTAGTAACTTATTACTAACGAAGAGCGAGGACACGTGCATTGATTTTAAGAAATAGTCTGCTGACATAGTTATTGCTGAACAGGGAAAAATAAACTTGAAATATCTGGTTTGAAAGGAAGAAGAAAGAAAGAGACAAAAGAAGACGAATAAATGCCTTTTTGAAAACAATTTAGTATGTTTTAGTTATTATCATTGGGAAACTTTTATCGTTGAGGGGTAGTCTTGCATCCTTTGTGAACGACTGCCTACCTACCGAATATTTATAAATCCAAAAGTGTCAGTTTTACAAACGTTTCATAATGAAAGGCATTTGACAAGATTTGGCTTATGTATTTTACTGCAGATTTGCCTGTTTGGATTTTTTCATTAGTTTTATTTTTAATAAACTAGAAATCAGAAAGAGGTTCCTGGGAACTGACGATATCGAACGAACAGAATAATATAGAATTTTTAATATTAATGCATCTGCGAGTAACCGGCTAGACACACCAGATCAAGAAGGTTAAAGTAAACTTATGTGTTCCCTTTTCAGGTTTATTTATGTGGGAGTTAATGATAATGGTTTTAATTCAATCACATAAATGATTTTATATGAACTATTGCATTATCTTCTGGATGTGAAACCCGGTGTATTATCAACCCTCAGAAAATGCTTATGTCACCGAGGGTCTTTGAATTTTGTATTAAACACGTGCAAGGAATTAAATAGGTACTTACTAACGGACGTTTCGCCGAGTCTCTTTGGTGTTTTATTTATCAAAGTCTACATTAATTATTAAATTACTTTTCTTGAGAAATTTTACAGAATGCAGCAGCCTATTTTGCAAAAGCAAGTGTTTTACTCCCCCATTTCAACTCTCAAATCCAAAAGGCCCAAATATATTAAACTGGTTTACTACTGTGACACTTTGAACTAAATAAGTTTATGGAATCGTTGAAACTTAAAAGCACATTCATGGTTTTAAAAATTGTTTAAAACATCTAATCTGTACATTATATGCAAATGCTTTGAGGCGTAGGCTATTTGTAACCGCTCCGATGGCCTATGATAGAGGAGATTGTGTGTTCGAACCCCGGCCGAGTCATTCCAAGGCCTATGAAAATAGTAATAAATGTAATCCGCGCACCTGCCTTGCTTGGCGCTTAGCATTAGGATTTTAGTGTTTGGGGTTTAACGGTACCTATTGTACAACCCCAGGTGGGCGGAGCTTAAGGCATCGAAAACACTTTATTCAGAAATAAACAACAAAACTAGCCGTGACTGGTACATTATATACGAGCTATACTTTCTGTTAGCCTTTTAAAAAGGTTGAAACTCTTGGGAAAATGTAAGATTATGTTAATTCATATCAAGATCACAATTTGTATTTTTTAAAAAGTGGTACACATGACTGAAAATGTATCTCGTGTGACTAGATACTTCGTACCCCTGTCTAGTTCGTGCAGATTTATCTTTCTTAAATGCAATGTAGTACTTGGTTCTGTCCTTATCAAATTGGCCATCTAACATTGACCTCAATATAGAAAGCATATTTATTTCACAAAACATTAGCATTGAGGTTTGTGGAGAAAAAAAAATTGGTAACGTGATACGTAGAACTGGTCATCCTGGTGTCAGGATAATGTGACTGGGTAGAATATGATGCTACATGTCTGCGACATGATGCCCCACTGCTAGACATCACTATAAACTGTTACATTGCAAACATCGTAAAGATATGACTAAATATGTTAAAGCTACGTTAAACACACATACACACACATACTTATCTAAAGTTTAATGACGCATTAATTACGTCTGTAGTATGGAACTAAATTGAAACTTTCAACCCATTTTCAGTCATCTCGAATTGTTGCCAATATTATTACTAAACCTTTTTCATCTATGGATAGGACTTTTGTACTTGCTGTAAAATTTTATTATTCTCTTAAATTTATGCTCTGTGTGTACTTACATCACCCTGTCGACTTGAATCGTCTGACTCTTACATTTGCAGAACGAAAACTGTATCAATTTTCTCTTTTATTTCCTCGGTGGATGTGCAGTCTTGGTCAGGTTTGCAAACAATTGTATTTTGGTTTAATATATTATATTTTCTCAGATTACTGCTAAGTCTTCAGTATTTCATTCATTGTGTATTTTTGTCATTGTGTATTTCGTAGCACGGAAGATTTATATATGTTTGTTGGTGTGTGTATCTGTGCGCAGGTCTGTAACCTGTGAGTACTATAATTTTTCCAAGGACGTGACTGTACCAAATTTTTGACAAAACGTAGCTGTCGGAAATAACTTTAAAATCAATTGAAATATTTAAGGAAATTCTTGCGAATTAAAATTAAACAGGTTTTTCAGGCTTGTCCTACTTGACATAAATGAGGGTGTTTGATTTTTCCATTAACCGCTATTCGCACCATTTTCTTATTGTAGAGATTACAGGTGTACGGTATTAGTGGTATTTCGGTTTACTGCAGTATTTTTTTCGTTAGTACATACCGCGGTACTTTTAACAGTACCGATGCGTCTGTAGTTTCCGTCAGCATAGAATGTACCTATATTTCCGAGGAATCTTGTTAGGAATCAAATGATATTGTGCTTTCATGCTTTCATTACGCAAGGCAAAATAGTTACCATGTATCTTTTTTTTCAACAAATTAACGATGACTATTACAAATATAGTTATATTTTTGACACGTGTCATGTATGCCAACGTTGTGTCCAGATGGAATGTTGTGCAACATATCTGTCCTTTTCAAGTAAAATATTTCGATTTTAAAAAACACACACACAAAGCACATCATGTTATAGTTATTTATTACCGTATGCGAATGTGCTAAGTATATGTATTTCTTTGCAAGACTGCAAATCAACCTAAGATTTTCAGAAGCGTACTTGTTTTCTGTTTGAATATTACACAATTTATTAAGTCCACTAAATATTTTTCTTTTTCGCTGAATTTGTTTCATGTTTACCGACCTTCTCTGATAAATATATTCCACGGGTATTGACACCCCACTCAGTTTCCCTGCCTATAATACAGACAGTGTAGCTAGAAAATTGAAGGCTTTAGTATCAGTACTTCCTATTTGTATCAGCAATCTATCACGTGATTACGATGTCATTTACAGTTTCAGCTATAGTGAAAGCTGAATCTTCCCACTTTAGCTACAGATTTTAGATTACTACTTTTAACAATTAACATACATATAATAATTTCATCTATTTTAAAGTACTGGTCATTTAATTTTTGCTTGGGGGTGTCTTTTAAGCTGAAATGTTTCTTTTTCTTAAGAGAATTAACATTCCCCCCCCCAATAATACCATGGTATTAATAAGGAGCTAATTTGCTATAAATCATAGCAAGATTTTTTTTCAAGCTGTTGACAGAGAGAAGTTTAACAAACGAGTCAGGTCACAGCCCCAGAACATGGCGCTGATGATCCCTAATATAATTCCGGTGTACCGGGGTATGTATTGCGGTACATTCAGAAATACCGCAGTATACCGTGACACAAAATTCTCCCCAGCTTTAGTAAAGATTTTTACACAAACATTTTAAACTCCAAACATAAATGGGCAAAAAGATAAATCTGCTCACTATTCAAACTATTCCTTTTTTGTCTGGTGTAATTTCTACGACAAATATTGGATTATGAAAAGAGATTACACCTTTTGATGAAAATATTGCGCTGGTTATAAAATTAAAGTACTACTCGAGTACATGTTCGTGTTCTAATAAGCATTTGTTCCATTAAAAGAAAGAATTAAAAATTCAACTCTTTATCGAGAAGTAAAAAAAAAAACAAATTCAGTTATTTACATTATTCATTCATGATAACAGAAGCGACGAAGATAAGTGGGTTTGATGTGTATTATCAGTCTTGTTATCTCATATATTTTAACTAATTGGCGTTTTTGATTGATTGCACTGAGATTTTTTAATTAAAGAGGAATAATCTTGCATCTGCCGTTCAAAGACAATGTTCAACTGTCTAATTTAAAACTGCACCCATTATATGCTTTTCATTTATTGACTTTACTCCGTATTATTTACAGGCTCCGATATTTTTGGTAAAGATACGTCATTATATACAACACTTCAGCTTTAAAAACGCGTCAGGTTTGGAATTAGAGGCTTTTAATATTATGAAATTGTGTCTCTGATACCATAGTGAGCCTAACTACTCGTAACAACGTTTAAAATTTATTTTATTATCATTTTAAGGACAAGTAATTTGGCCCCAAATAATCACTACTGAGCAACGAAATGTTTTCATGAAGAAATGGTTCAAAATGAGAGAGAGAGAGAGAGAGAGAGAGAGAGAGAGAGAGAGAGAGAGAGAGAGAGGGGGGGGGGGGCTTGTCAGGTCCAAGAGTGATGAACTATAGCAAAGTCACACTTCTTGTGTTTGTCTTAATTATATTGTTCCATTAAAATGTAATTGTCTAAGTCTCTAGTGTGTTTACATATAAAAAATAGTCTTATAATTTATACATGAATGTCAAAATATACGCGCGTCCTGTTTTAAAATTCTTTTGTATAGACTCTAGCATGACTTGGTGTCTTCGGGACATTGTTGAATATTAGAGTTATCCGGTATATGGCTTACCGCAGTATTCTGTTTTCCTGTCGTATGTGCAACGGTACATCATACATGTCATTATGGAAGCCAAAGGGTATGTTATTAAAGATATTCGGTGTCAAAAACAAGCTTCTTAAAAATTGTCGTATTAAAAAAGAAAAAAAACCCCATCATTTATGAAGTAATTTTTTAAAGTCTGTTATTGTCTTATTGATATGTTTTCCTTGTAAAGACAAATTCATTTTAAGATTTACAGGAAGCCAGTTTTCTCTATTAGAAGTTAACGTAAGTTCTCAAGTACACTAAATATTTTTCATTTGTTGAGTCAGGATGCTACTGTTTCTCTCTGATATTATCTTAACAGGGTGTAGACATCCAGCTGATATTTTCCTGAAAACCAGAAAAGGAATCTTGCTGGATACGCTGCCTTATAACACTGAAACCAAGCGGTTTAAACCAAGAAGATTAGAAATAAAATTATTTTTTGCAGCTGACACATTTTCTTTTAAATAACTATCTAAATTTGCTTAATAGTCACCCAATAGCATACAAATACTACTAATAAAATGAAATATCCGGGATGTAATTTGCGCTTACACAAATTACAAATTTACATAAAATAACAGATGTTATTGCCCATAGATTTCTACGTCAATATAAAATATTTTCGAGCATCTGCAACACCCTAATAATAACAGCAAGCTCTCACCTGCATCCGATCAAAAATGACAAGTCACAGATCAAACTCGACTACATGTAACAACAGCGTTTATTATAGGTCAGGGTCATGTCGATCAAGGGATCTCAAAAAAGAAAGAATGGATTTTGCTTTTGTTTTTGAAAAATAGAAATGTGTAGAAAGTAACAATGATGTTGCTATAACAATACTTGACATACGCAAGCTTAATTTTCGAAAGAAAAAAAAAGAATATTCCCGGTTTAACCGCAGCAACAATTTTTTATATATAAAAATAATGATCTTAATATATCACTAGCATTACGTCCTACGACATTCTACCCCGTATCACTGCATAAAGAATCAATGAATCTTGGCTAGCGAAGATATGGTTATGTATTCTGTCGCAGTTAAGAGGCTAATGAAAGAAAACTTCAAGTACATAACAGTAAATGTTTTGCTGATTAAATCTGCTGATCTGATGTTAGAAAGGAAGTAAATTGGAATTATACGGATTAAATGGTCATCATTGGGTATTTATCCATGTGTAAATTTTACCTAATCACTCACAAAGTTGTCATAAAAATATTCAGACTTTATTTACTTTTTGAGTGATTATGTAAACTTTATACATCGATAAATACCCAACCATGAAAATTTAATCCTGAAGTAAATTTTTGCAAACACAATGCTTTATTGCATTATTTCTTTGCCTTGTTTAAGTTTTGGATTTGCATCGGAAATGACTCAGTAAAAGTCGAAAACGCTCGGACTAGTTAGATACTAGTTATGCACTCCTTGTTGTCAGTTTATCACATTTACCTTAATCAATACCTACCACACGTGGTCCCTTGCTGGATCCAGTGCACTTGAAAGGACTGTTTTTCGTTATACGATTTATGATTCTCTCTCTCTCTCTCTCTCTCTCTCTCTCTCTCTCTCTCTCTCTCTCTCTCTCTCTCTCTCTCTCTCTCTATATATATATATATATATATATATATATATATATATATAAGAGAGATAAACGCACAGAAAAGGAGTAGATAGATAGATAGATAGATAGATAGATAGATAGATAGATAGATAGATAGATAGATAGATAGATAGATAGATAGATAGATAGATAGATAGATAGATAGATAGATAGTGTTACGAATACGACCCTATAGTTGAAGTGTGTGTGTGTGTGTGTGTTAAAGAATTAATTCTGCATTAATCTTTTTATTTTATTTTATTTTATTAAATGTAATAATTAATATTATTATATTAGCATCAGTCTAAAATGTTGTTAGAAACATGTTTATTTAAGTCGTAAATGTGACTCAGGTGAGTACGTGCTGTGTATGATGGCAAATTCATTACAAGTAAACATTCAGTAATTGCTATGAAAAGGATTGGCTGATACTTGGTCAGGCTTTCCTAATGTCAATGTATTGCTAAATTGCACGTGTCCTCCAGGCGCGTGCTGTTTAAACGACGTATTAGCTTAGTTTTTATGCAGAGTCATTTACAGTCGCAGTCGGAATCAGCGTAACCGCCAGAAAAAAGAACACCTTCGTAGCTTATTGTAACATCTTAGAGTTACACAACTTCTATTACCTTAAGGGCATCGTAAGTAAGTGATGTGATATATTTAAAGCAGAGATGTTCTTTTCATTATTTAACATTTGTGAGGTTTTCGTACTTCTTTATACCAAGAATGACTAATTTTGTATTATAGTCAAACCTACAAGAGAGAACCTCTATATAGCAGCCACATATTTATGAATGTAAGGTTTAATACATACATCCAGTTAGAACATAGAACAAAAAAAAAAATAGAAACAGTGATTACCGACTACCAAAAAAGGACTGTTACAGACAAATTTGTCTGTAGGTAGTTTCTTTCAGTACTAAATAAAGGCAACTGTATATCACCTTCTTTCAATATTTCTGACAAATTAATTATGTCGCTTGTAAGATTACTTGAGATAACTTTTGACAACCTTTGTTCTTTCCAACCAGCAGTAAGTTTAGAGTAATAACCCTTGACTAAAACCGGTACTTTTTGGGAACATGCAAAATATGCATGGTAAATATACACACGTGCGCGTGCGCACGCACATATACACTGAGTAAACGTACATTTATTTGATCACTCCAAGTACAAATTGGCCCGTAATAACCAAACCTATTTCTAACTGGAATATGTGTGCATCGAGGTTATATCTGGAGTCCTAAAATACAATATAATGAAATTTATAGTACAATCAATCGTTTTGGTATTCAACGTAGCGATTGAATTGTGGTTCTGTTTCTGGAAACCAATTGACAGGAAAATAAGTATATAATTGTTATGCTTCTTATTTTATTCAGCATAGTCAAAATAAGCTTTAGATGACTATAATAGGTTTTCACTCATTAAAGATTACTAGCAATATATGACATCGGTTGTAGTCGTACATTCTAACACAGCAAGACCCACGTGTCAATTGAAATGAACAAATTTCGTGTTGCTAACTATCAATATTCAATATCTTTCAGTATTTTGTTTTTCATGTCTTCTTTATTTTCTAGTTTCGTTCTTCTTTTTCTCTGATTGAATTTTAAACTTAAAATAATATTTAGGATGTCCAATTGCAGGATTTAATTTGACAAAGTAATAAAACATAATATTGAAAAAAGAACATTAGTATTCATAACATCGTATACGAAAATTTTACATCTTATCATATTATTGTCTTTAGTACCAATTCTTTCGTGAATTTCAAGATATTAAGCCTCAAGGCCGCATACGAAAACTAAAACAAATGAAAATGCCAGTACATATGACAAGCGTATGCATCTGAGGACATATTTTTGATCATTTTGTTTGCATTAACCACAAAGTGAGGAAATTGTCAGCTGTAAAGACACCATTCATTTGCTGAACTCTGGTTGCATTGTCCTTTACAGTGTGAGACGCCAAATGAGAGAAGTTTGTTGAATTATGAAAATCTACATTTACAGTGCTTATTTTAGTAAAGGACGTTTTTGTTTCATTTGATACATTAAGTATTTAATATTTGATTAATTTAAGTCAATCTGTAATTCTGAATTTTAGTTTTCTGCTTTAACAAAATACACAGGCATCTCAATTTTCATTTAAGTTCACATACATTCCATTAGTTGTCTATTTAAAAAGATCTTTTCCCGATCAATCTAAATTATGACATCTATTTGTTATTATCTTTTTATTTTAAGTTTTTTATGAAAAATGACGAAGAACACATTGCAATATTAAAACTTTTAATCAATTAAGGTAACTCGTATAACCTTGATTATTTTATTTAGTTCGATCTCAAAAACTTAAACAAATCTACAGTAACATTTCCTATTTTATAAAAGAATTTGTAGTCCTAAATTTCATGGTACATCTGTTTTGTCTGCTTGGATCTTTGTGTGCATTAGTTCATTAAATATTCATCGTAAATTGGCCAATGAAAGAAATATCTATTTTCCTCGTATACATGGAATGCGTCAGCGTACAACTCGTATCTGATATTAAATATCAGATCATTCATTTAGGAATAAAATGGTAAATAGTTACATTATTTTACTTTACATTAATTATAAGCCAGGATTTAATACAATCGATGTTATATCCCAGTCTTCTAAGAAAATAAAAATTGAACATAATTAGATGATATTTTTATATTGTATTAGATTTTATGCATAATGTAAATTCAGATTGCAGATATAAATTTTCAATGCTAGTCTTAAAAATGATACATTTCCCCCACATTTAAAAGCTTAAAGGTAAAATTATCTTTAAAAATGCATCTTTAATTATTTGCAAGAATCATTTGATAGTGAAAGTTTTGTTTAGTTTATTTTGGTTATGTCTTGCTTGGTTTCGTTTTGTTTTGTTTTGTTTTGTTTTGTTTATGCATTTTTTTTATAAATATAGCCTACTAATGACAAGTTTGTACCCTGTCTCAATTCGTATCATAAAAATTGGCTTGTACCAATCTGAATAAATTCAGATATCCACTGTCCTCTTATGTGAAGATTTCACAGCGACTGCTTAATGGTCATGTTCTGGTGGCTTTTGAAATAACCAATGGAAATGAAGCTTTCAGAAATGTTAAAGTGAGTTAAACGGTGTGGCTCACACTGATGATCTTCAGTCATACTGCTCATTTGATTGGCTGATAAAATTAGCGGTTATGGTAATAACGTAAGTCACCATAAAATGACACCTAAGCGATCTGTCCTTCTGTCCGATCTTAAGGAGGTGAGTAAATCAGATTGGGTTTGTGCGTATATCCAGGGCCGGCCTTAAGCCGATTAGACTGATTAGATACCGTTGGGCAGCGCAATCCCAAGGGCCTCGATTGTTACTATTTTTTTAAAATGTATCAATAGGGAGAAAACAATTTTTAAGCGATGGAAAAAAATAAAGTTCAATATCATATAAAACTTATTTAACAGTTTATTTCCAAATACCATGTTTACAGGTGACCCCATCAGGAAAATTTGGGATGGGGGGCAAAATTATCCAAATCGGACCCTGCGTTTGCCAAGCCGTTACTGTATATATCTCTCTTGTCGAAGGAGGCATAAGACATGGCTGTTTAATTTTATGTTTTTTGTGGATTTGACGCCATTTTTAGCACATGAAAATACATGGCGGCCAACATATGTGGTGGAGGAATAATAAGGGAAAACCCCAAAAAGTACCACCGGCTCGATGGAAGCCAATGGCAAGATTTCTCACGTCCCTAAAGAATGTGATTTTGGATCTTTCTTTTTAATTTCTTGTTCCTCAGCGATCTATGGGCCATGTACTAGTACTTGACGTATTAGCTAGACTTTTGTTTATACAAAAATAAAACTTTTCCATTCCACTCCTGCAAAGAAGCTATATGTATGTGTATCAGTAAGTTCTGCGCATGTGTAGGCTTGACCTCTTAAACTCGTTTGATCTCATCCGGAGGACATAATAGAAGCCACGTTTTACTAAATCTCTAAAGGTTAGATTTATATTGGTTTGCTATCAACTTGGAAGATTCAGGTTAACGATTGGTCAAATGTGCAACACATTTAGAGCCATTTTCAGCACACGATAGACTATACATTGGCAGTCAGTGTAAATGGTACAGGAAAAACCGGGAAAACTTTTCAGCTGAACCTCAATCCACACTATAAAATGCGGTCAACTGCGAGTGGAACTTCAGTTTGCAGATCCTCTACCCCACACGGTGAACGTCATCCTGTATGCTGAATTCGATAATACCATAGAAATCAACAGTTTGAGAGAAGTTATTCTAGACTATTAGACACTATGGAGGACACTTATCCTTCTTTGAAAGTGGAAGAATCCATGGAATGGGAGGATACCGTGAAAACCAATTTCAAAGACGAAGACAAAGAAAACGAGGTCGTGAAGTCAAGATGGCCAGAACAAGAACAACATTTAGTCTCCTGTTTTGCTAAACACTTGGCAGATAAAATTACGGAATTGGTCAAGAAAGATTGCTATGGATGTCAAAACGATCATCCCAGTCAAATTCAACACGATAAATGTCTCATGATGAGTCAAGAAGAAAAATTGGACGAGTATCTGGACGAAGCTTGGAGTCTCATCGCAGAAGAAACCGTGTTGCATGAGTGGTATAAAGGCTTGTGTGATCATTCCTGTCCTCCACTGACTACTCGAGAGATCTATCACATCGAAGCTCTCTTAGCCCAGAGTTGGGAAACCAGGCGAAGAAACGGTTACTTGTCAGAACTTTTCAAGCAAAAAGTCAGAATTGAATTGATGACTTATCATCACCTGTGAAGAAAAAAAACAAGAGAAACAAAACAAGCAGAAAAAATGGATACCTGGGAACTTTATTACCTTTTGAATAACAGTTCGTATACTGCTTCTTGGAATCCTGTGGTGTGTGCTAAAGATGAACTCCCACATCGCAAAACTCAAGACCACCAAGCTTATGTCATCAACACAGACGACAGTCATCTTCCAGGAACTCACTGGGTAGCCGTGTACTTTCCTCAAGTCAATTGTGTGGAGTATTTTGATTCGTATGGATTACCACCTTTGGAAGACGATATCATTGACTTTATGAGAAGAAATGCCCAGACGACACGATTCAATAATGTGAAGTTACAAAGCAACGATTCCATGGTGTGTGGACAATATTGTGTGTATTTTCTTCATCATCGCAGTCTGGGACATTCTTTAGAACATTTAGTCACTTTTTTTGATCGTGACTCTTCTAGAAATGATGAAAAAGTAGATCGATGGTTTTTGTGACCGTTATGGTTATCTTTTGTCTTTAGCTAGAAAACGTAGTGTACATCAATGGCCTCATGATATGAATCAATGGAAATCTCACATGATTTCACAACGTTGTCAACCTTGTCAAAAATAATTTGTATTTTAAATTGAAATGTTGTTTGTTCCTTGTTCCTTGTTAATTCTATTCATTGTTAGTTGAATAAAAAATGTTGTATTTTTTGAAAAAAAAAAAAATCGTTTGTTTAGTTATAAAAAAAACCCACAGTTTGAATATATGCTCTTTGACTTTCTCTCTATCCCTCCTCATGACATGAGCTATCCTCACGTTTCAATAACTAAAACTCAGTAGGGATGTTTTCTATCCCGTCCGCGCTTGTACATATAAAGCGAACGGGTCTCCAGTCTGACCATTCACTGTTGACTCGTCAACCTACGAAGATGCCTTCCAGAGCTAAAAACTCAACGAAGCTTACGTTCAATTACATCGTGTCAGGCTAAAAACTGATACCGAAGCCTGAAGAGATAGAGAATGTCAGAATGCTCTCTATAGCCCAAGATCTCATAGAGAATGTCTTTAGAGAGGAAATTGAGAAAGAAAAAGAAGAATGGACTGAGAAATACAGAATTCAGAAGAGGCAAAGAGAAGAGCAGCAACAGCAGCAGCAACAACAACAACAATCAACAACAAGAAAACAAGACAGACAAAAGGATTTGTGGACTGTCGAATAGACACATAAGACTTCTATTTCTGTTTTCGCAGATGCACACCTTATAGTGTAGGAAAACCTGCTGCCAGACGGGGTTGCAATCTTAGACAGTAAAATTCAACAAAGATTGCCTTTACTCTCGTCAAAAAAAAAAAAAAAAACAACAACAACAATCATCACCCTTTTCAGGGCTACCCAAGACTCTCGAAAAGATATACTTCTTTCATTTGCCAAAAAAAAAAAAATTTTTAAATTTTAGAAGTGTGACTATAAACACTTCAATTTTTAGGGGGTCAGTAAAAAAAACAAAAAACAAAAAAAACAAAACCCCCTTTTCTCTCTGTCTTGTCAACAACATACAAAAAAAAATCTGACTGTGTTGTAAGTCAAAAAAAAGTTAACGTGAGAACTTCTTTTAAGTCCGCGCGTTTCATATCATGGTAAAAAAAAAATTAGGGATGTTTTCCATCACGTCCGTCCTCCAATATAAAACGTGAGCATACGTCAGTCTAGCTACCATTGTGGACTCGTCAACATTTTAAAAAATGAGTAGTAGTAGTACTACAAAAAAACTCTCGGAACTCCAAATGCATCTGGAACATGCCAGACGTCTCCTGGACGAACTGACTATGGAGGCTTACAAAAGAAGAAGTGAAACTTAAGGAAGAGGAGGAGGATACAAAAGAAGAAAGAGAGATAGAGAACCAGCGAGGATCCTGTTACACCCTATGATAAAACTTGTGTGTGTGTGGGTGCTACCTGAGGTGAGGACACCTCCAGCAGCAGCAGCAGCAGCAGCAGCACCGCAGAGACCAAGACCTCAGGAAATGAGACCAGTTATTCAATCCCGACTCTGACCCCGAAGACAAGAGGTACAGCAGGTCTTCACTATTCCACAAACGGAGTAGTGGTATAGTGAAGCCGCTCAAGCTCCGTTTGCTCTGTAGGTCAGAGCAATAAATTGGGAGACTGACTGGAGCCGACGATGTGTGTGCGGTGCTCGTCATGGAAGATGTCAGCATGAGCCAGGTGTCATTGGAGTTCAATAAAACAGCCTTTTTCAGGGCTAACCAAATCTCTAGAAAAGAAATACTATTCAATTTGCCATTTTGCCAACTTGTGTGAATATAGTGAAGTGTAACTATAAACACTCACTTCAATAAAGATGTGTGCGTTTGTGTGTGTGTGTGTTTTGCATTCGCGTTCGTTGATGAAATGGTATAGGGTATGTGTGCTGTTTGATGAGATGGTAGATTTTGGGTTTTGTGCTTCTTCTTTCGTTGATGAGATGGTATATTTTGGGTTTTTTTGTGCTTCTTTTCGTTGATGAGTTGTTATATTTTGGGGTTTTTGCTGTTCTTTTTCGTTGATGAGATGGTATAGGGTGTGTTTTTTGTGCTTCTCTTTCGTTGATGAGATGGTATATGGTTGTGTTTTGTGCTTCTTTTCGTTTCGATGAGATGGTATAGGGTGTTTTTGTGCTTCTTCTTTCGTTGATGTGATGGTAGTTTTTGTGTTTTGTTTTGCTTCTTCTTTCGTTGATGAGATGGTATAGGGTCTGTTTGTGTGCTTCTTCTTTCGTTGATGAGATGGTATAGGGTGTGTTTTTGTGCTTCTTCTTTCGTTGATGAGATGGTTTTTGGTGTGTTTTTTTGCTTCTTCTTTCGTTGATGAGATGTTTTTTTTTTGAGCACAGGATGGCTATATTCATGGCGGCCAGTATTAATGGTGGAGGAAGAAACCGGGAAATCACCGGAAAGAACCACCGACCCACGAGAAGCTACTGGCAAGCTTTCTATCCACCATTCGCCGAATCCTAGACTCGAACCCACGCAGACAGAGGTGAGATGGTGATCCGTTGGACAGCGCTTTAGACCACTCGTTCTCTTTCGTTGAGATTTGTTTGATTTCGAGATGATATTTTGGGTGTTTTTTGTGTTTTTGATGAGATGGTATATTTTGTTTTTGTGCTTCTTCTTTCGTTGATGAGATGATATTTTGGGTGTTTTTTTTGTGCTTCTTTCGTTGATGAGATGGTATATTTTGGGTTTTATGCTGCTCCTTTCGTTGATGAGATGGTATTTGTTTTTGTGCTGCTTTCGTTGATGCGATAGTATATGTTGTTTTTTGCTACTCGTTTTTCGGTGGTGAGGATAGCATGCATTTGCGATAAAAACCTTTTAGAGGGTCAGTCCACTGTCTCGAAAAGACTTATTCTTTCTTGCCTGAAAAGCTTTTTTTGTTGTTGTATTTTGTGTGTTTAACTCACAAAAACATTATTCTCGGTTGCATGTGTCCATTAATGAGACGTTACCTTATCTGTTCCATTCCTATTGTTCCCATACAAACTTCCCGTTAGTGTCCCAGGGTGTTCCATTTAACGCTATAAATCTTGACTCTATAGTACAAAGTAGGGTCAGTTAATGCTAATATTAACGCTATAAAATTTGACGCTCTATTTAAAAAAGTAGGGTCCCATAATGCTAATTACCATAGATGTAATATTATCGCTTAGTTTAATTTTTATTTACAATTTTTCAGTTTCCACGAAGGTCGGTATGAGTTTAGATAATTTCAGTACTACTTTAAGTCTTGGTAACATTATAAAAAAAATTCGATGGATTATTTTCAGTCTCCGCTAAAGCCAGGTACAATTTCAGAATTTAGTGCTACACTTCGTCTTTAACTATTTCTAACAACCAATATATCTGACTAGTTACCAGTTTCCATTCAAGTCCGCTATTTTTTTCCTGAAATTTAGTGGAATATTTTAAGTCAAGGCAATCTGAATACAATCTTCCAGAGTTTTTCTCAGTCTCTACTATGGTTTGGGAGATTTTGGTAATCTTAGTTCTACTTTTAGACTAAGCAAATATAACAGGGTTCCTGCAGACTTAACAAAAATAAATTCCATGACTTTTCCAAACCTTTTCCAGGGCCATTTCATAAAACTCAAGGACCGCGCTATCTTGCATTGTCAAGTAAATGAACATAAAGAATAACATCTTTCAATTTAAAATAAGAAATAAATTAACAGCAAATATATTTAATATGTATTTTTTTTAAATTTACATGGGCTAGCACACTTTGACTTTATGTAGTAATTCATGTCATAATCCAATGATCAATGTAATTTGTATTGAAAAGAAAAAAGGAAACAATTCTTAGTAGTCTTTGTATGTGTTCCTATTTACAATATTAACAAAATACATTACTTTCCAGTTGCTTTCTTTTATTTAGTGAACTACACCTGAAATCATGTGATACTTCCATTAGGAGAACTTACTCTTATTATATGAATTGAAACCATTTATCGATTGTAATTTTATCATTTTATTTAATCGGTTCTCGGTGCTCTATAAAATTTAAAGTAATCAATATCTTTAACTCCATTGTCACAAATTCCATGACTTTTCCAAAACTTTTCAAGGTTTTGACAAATTCCATAACTTTTCAAGGCCCTTGAAATTTATGTTTCAAATTCCAGGATTCCATGACCTGCAGGAACCCTGATATAACTTAATCTACTGCGATAAGTTCAGTCTCCGTCATATTCTGGAACAATTTCGTATGTTTAGCGTTACTTTTAGTCACAGTCACTTGAATATTAATGTTCCAGATTTTCTTAATTTCCACTATAGTATTGGACAATGTCGCAATTTTAGTATTAATTTTAGTCTAAACCAATGTAAATTAATGTTCAGGGACATGTTTAGTCTCGGTTAAGTTCTGGGACAATTTCGTCATTTTAGCGTTACTTTTAGTCACATCCATTTTGGTGTTAGTCTTTTCCTTGATTAAAACTATTTATAGCATCATTATAAATATGCAAATTTATGAACACCATCAACATATTTTTCAAGTTGTAATTTTATATATAACTATAACTTTTTAGTAATATATGTCGGTTCTATATCTCTCTATTTTATAGGTCCCTCCCTAGAGTCGTAGTGCTAGCTGCGCGTATTTAGGACAACTAGGTCAGCTCCTTGCTACACTGTTACCAAGTGTTCAGTACCGTACCGTTAAAGTCAATTTTTTAAATAAATTTGAAAATTAATCTTGTATTGCAGTTTAGTATTATTTTGTTGAAACTCCAATAAATGTCATATTTTGTATTTATTTATTGAAAATGTTCATGATTTGAATTTCTATATCTGCATGCATTATACTGTTTATAAAAATGTAATGTTTTGAAAATAAAAATTAGCATGGACTATAACATTGGATTTATGAATGTTGAATCTGTATGTTATATTAAATCATGTAACATATGATAATTTCAATGTAATGAATTTGATGTAAATTGCAAATTATTGATGTGAATGTTTTGTATTTAAATCATATTGAATAAAGTAATACTGGATTTCAAAATAAATTGGATGAATGAAATGTAAGAATCAGTGTACGTTATTAATGGATGTATCTTTGATTAATTACATGGTAATCATATTAAATTGGATTTATGAAAATTTTTTATTGTTTTTAATAATCTTGACATTATTGTAACTCATCCTGAATAATTGGATTATTAAGAAAACATATCAAAAAGTCGGATATTTGAATTAGAATGTAATGGACATCGTTTTTTGTTTGAAAAATATTGAAATTTATAAAAATAATTTCAAATAACTTAAAAATATATGCTTTACAAAAATTCCCAAAAGAAATTTTTGATATGTTTTTTTTTTACAAAAATTGCTTAAATGAACTGAAAGCAGAACATTGAATGAACTTTTGACGAATAGTTTAAAGCAAATTTTTTGATTTGTCATTGTGTCTAGATCTATTTCCAGATCTGATTTGAAAAATTTTGTGAATATTGTAACTATATGTGAAAAAGCTTGGAAAACACTTAGTCATATACAATTGTATAAATTTCGATATTGAATACATGGAAATAAGGAAAAACAATTTCATATGATGAATCTCAATTCTTACGTTCAACATAAGTTGCTTTTTTACCATACTAAATTAAAGATAAGTCCTTTATTATAATTCATAATTAAATTTCTTTAAAATATTCATGATTTTTAGAAAATGCTTTAACTTTTTTTCTCTCATTTAATTATTTTTATTATTATTTTATTTTTATCCATTATTATTATTATTATTATTATTATTTATATTAATTCATATTAATTATATTATTCTTATCATATTATTAATATTTGATTGGGCCCCGAACCATGCTGGCTAAATCTAAAACGTCCTCTAGTCTAATATCATTGCCATGTCACCACTTGTTTACTGCGTGGGGTTGAGCTATAATATTCGGCGAATGTGGATATGTTTAAAAATTTGCCATTAGCTTCTCGCTGATATAGTTCTTTCCGCGTGATTTTAAGTACATATCCACCAATTAATTTGACTGCCATGTATATTTCATATGAAAAAATTTGGCTTTAAGCCCCAGTGCAATATTACTTTTTTTGTAAAATAATTGTGCCAACTTCATTATTGTAACTTTTTTTTTATTTATTCAAATGAAATTTAAATCTTAATATTACAAAATTTATATTACAAGTTTTTCAATTTAAAATTATCGTTTAACCCGTATTTATAATTTTGGCATGACTTTTAATATTTGATAATATGTTATACATTTTGACAAGATAACATTATAAAATGGTTTTTTAAAAAAAATAAAATTTCAGTGTTTGTGGCAAATATAATAATTTTGATATAAATTATTAATAAATTTTGCATTAATCTCTATCCATTTTTGCAGTATTTCTTTAATTTATGATTTAATGAGTAATGCCTTTAATTAATGACTTTTTTATTAGGATATTTGATTAAAAGCTGGCAGTAGCTTCAAGTTACATTTTTTAATGTCCACATTGAGTTTCTTTAGACTTTCCATAAGTAATAATGGGTACAATGTTGCAAACATCTGAATTTCATAAATGAATGATGCCCAAAACTTTCTCTTTTAACTTGTTCGATCCAGTACTTCAATTTAGCTAAAGAATTGTCTAAATATGTAACATCGACATCATAAATTTAGTTGATGACCGCTACTAAATTGCTTGAAGGTATCTTCAAATCTCTCTCTCTCTCTCTATGTGTCCTCTCTCTCTCTCTCTCTTCTCTCTTTGTATCTCTCTCTCTCTCTCTCTCTCTTTTTTTTATTATTTTGATTTCTCATTTTTTCCATTTTTCCGAAATTGGGATTTAAAATGATTAAATATCTTCCAAAAACTGACTTTCGTAGAAATTGACAAATTGATGATCATTTACAAAGCAATAATTTGTACACTGTAATTGGGTTTCAACAAATCTTAATATCAAAGAATGATAATTGTTTTGATATTTTCATTGGCAATTTAATCATCTTGTATGTTTGTTGCATTTTTAATCAAAACAATTTTTCTCAGTAAATTTGCCACATTATACACTGTTCATGTATTCAAATGTCAAATAAACAATTGAAAAAATAAACTGTTATTACATGGTATTGGTCAATGAATTTAGGAAATTATATTTATTGTCAATCTTTATGTTTGCTTAAATGTTTAGCTTTGTTACATCCATATTGAAACCTTTAATCGTTGACTGTATTTAATTACATTTAATTATGATCCTTATTAATTTGTTAAATAAATAAACGCTCAGACATTCATTTTAAACCATTATATTTTGAAATTTAGAAAAAATTAGGCTGGTCACATTTTTATTAAGTCTAATATTATCAAAATGCCCTTTTTTGTTAATACATAATGTGATTTTAAACTCTCTGGTAATGGTTAGATTATGTGCAAATGTAGACTGATACTTTTAAAATGCTTTAATTTTTGCAAATTCTTTTTAAATGTTTTTAATACAAGATCAAGCTTACATTGATGGGCAAATTTAATTTTGATTTGATAATTAAAAACCATAAATTCATTTGGAATGCCTAGAATCCATCAGCATCAGTTTATTATGTTTTTAATTTTAATTCATATCACAATTGTGTTTCAAGGTTTTAAAATTTTAAGCCTGGTTTAATATGATTTATATATTATTTGAACTTATTATGATTAATTTTTTTTTTTATACATTTAGCTTTAACTTAAAACATTAGCATTTAAAACTCTAATGCATAAAACAAATTTGAAATTGAATAAAAATTCATAAACAGTTTCTTTTGGCCAAATTTCGCCATGTTCAATTAATCAATAACATACTAGTTTTTAAAGTAAAAGTGAAATAATATCTTTTAAAACTGCATTATTTGATTTGCAAATTAAAGCAATGTTTTTAAAGTTGCAAATTGTGATTCCTTATGATATTTAAAATATCTGCGTTAAATAATCATACTGGTGTTATCCAGCTGCAGGGAATGTTATATCGTAATGACCAATTCAATGCTACACTTGAATAAAATATAAGAGCATAAGTTATTTAGTTATAAAGCAATATTAACTCACCTTTGATAAAAAAAATTAATTTTTAAACTTAAAAAGCATTAATTATAAGTAAGTATTGTTTAATTCGCAATAGTTTGTATGAATAAAGCAATGGTATCTCTCAAAATGAATTTTTATATTTAATAACAAAATCTTTCATTTGCAGGTAATAAACTAATTTTTATATTTAAAATATTTGGAATATTTTTTAATCTCAAGCAAATTAATTTTGACATATCATTAATTGCAACGAAATTTTCTTTGTGTAATATTGCATATTATCTTGGATATTTTATTGCCAATTATTTGAAACAATTGCTACAATTATGATACGATGTCGTTTATTACAATTGGTAAAATACAATTAGTTTATTATCTCGCAATTACCCCATAGTTAAGCTCTCCTAATTTATTTCAAATCTTGATAATAAACATTCATCGTTGAAAAGAAAAAATATATGTCTTAAACGATAATTTTTTAGTAATAACAATTTTCTCAGTTTTAGTTAATTTTCATAATTAAATGATGCAATGTTATCACAGTACAATTAAAACAAATAGCTTTTGCATTTGCATGGGAGTTAATGTCTTGCTATCGCCGTAACATTAATTTCATTCCATAAATATCTACGTCATAATTCGTTATAAGTGTATTTAACTGTTTGGCATCAATTGTTTAGACTATATTTTATTAAGTATAATTATTGAACAAAATGATCAAATGATTAAATAAATATATTAATGCGCTATTTAAATGAAGAACTTTTGATTTTCATACTTGCATTTTAATTAAGATCATATGCGTATCAGGCATTTTTAAAACATCAATAAAAAGTGTGATTATTTTCGAATTTAAACTTTAAGCAAATTTATAATTTTAAGATACAAACTTTTTTATGTTTGCATTGATATTTTAATATGAATAACATGAATTTAAAATTGGAACATCAAGTCTATTCCCAAGTACAATTATGTACAAAATCAGAGGGTGCAACACAAAGATGAGTTACGAATGAATTAACAAGTCAACTATGGTATTTTAACTGTTACATGCAATGTTATCAACAGAGTCATAATCTAGCCAAGATCAATATTAAAGTCCAAAATTTTTTTTCTAATTTTCCCCTATAATTTTGTTTTTCCATTCTAAAGGTATAATTTTGAAACAAATTTTTAATTGAACTAATCAATTAATGAAATTCTATTTTTGAAATTAAAATTTTTTATTCAAACTTTCACTATCGACCTTAATTTTTTGTCTACTGACTTTCTCAAATACTGTTTGATATCAGTTCCATTAAACCATATACTGTCTCCATTCTCTTGTTGTATTACCCTTAAATATGTAGTCGTCTTTATGCACTTTTTAAAATATTTTAAAATGAAAATGTTTAGCAGAATTAGTTGCACATCGTTTGTAATAATATAAACGTAATTACATTATGAGAAAAGCGTCTTTTTTGTTAAAAAAATTCCCATAAGACAAAAATTATAGAACAAATCATGTTTAACTAAAAGTCATTTTGGGGAAAGGATTTCATGTATAACCTTTGTATTTGATTGTTAATAATTCAAATACTTTTCATTATTTTTATGTATGCTTTTCAAGAGTACATTATGAAAAAAACATGCTTATCAAGGGAAAATATTTAACAATGAATTGGTTATAATTAAATTAAAACAAATATTTTAAGCAACATTTATGAATATAATTGCCTTTTTTACTACAATATTTTTAATACGAAAGATTAAAAGATTTTTACTGTAAAACTAGTCCAATTAATTCAATGATCATGCATTAAATATCATGATTACAATGTCCAATGTTTTGGCTAAATTAACCTTGTAATTTGGGTAGTTTGAAGAGTATCCAAAGATGCAAATGATGCATTGAAAAATTTTGGAAAACGTTTCATTCATCAAACATGTAGCCATTTGTATAAATTACCAAAAATGTCATGAACACCTATCATTTATGTGTGCAAATGCATCTTTGAAATATATATGATTTATTAAACTTATGAATTCATGAACACTATTTGATCGGCTATAGATTTTCACTACCTGATATGATATCTAATGATTTAATTAATTTTTTATTGATTCTAAATCCTATTTACTTCATTTTGCATAAAGTGAATTGTTGAATGCGTGATTTTTTTATCAACCCTAGTCTAACTAAGTAAAAATGACTGAATCTTACACTATTAACACTTACGAAACATATTTAAAAAGTGAAATCAAAGTTTCCATTAATAAGGAAATACATAAACATTTTGAAAATCTTTTCAGATCAATTCTAAACAGTGTAATACAATTTTCATAAAGAATATGTTTGACTTAATTACATATAAACCAGATTTAGATAATTTTGACTGTTGTCAATTTATTTTTAAAATTTTTTTTAATGGCAATGTTTTATGAAAATAAAAAACTTTATTAAAGAAACTATAATAAGAGAATCAGCCTATTATGATTGATCACCAGTATGTTTTTGCTTTATGAAGTAAACATTTGACCACATTTAACCTTTTATGGATGATTATGGATCTTATTTTCATAAGAGCTAATTACAACCACATTGAGCAGTACCATAGGTATGCTCATTTAGAATAATATAAAACCAGTAAACTGATATACCATTTATTTCAAAAAGATTTATTGGTGAATTATATTTACTAAAGATATGCATTTAATGTTGAAATGTAATATTTAATGAATGTTTTGGGCTTTAACAATATCCAAAAAGTCAAATGCATACTGAGAATATAAAGATAATTCTAATTTCTGCAAAAGAATACTTTTCCTTTGATAAAGTTTCAAAATATTTAACAGATGTATTTTCATTAGCGTTCCTGCAATATTTCCCATCAAGAAATTCTTGTGATATTTTTCCTTCCTGAAAACATTGAACTGCATTTGATTTATTGAAAGATACTGAATTATCTTTTTGGTTGATATCAACTTTCTATTAACCTGTTAAATGTGCAGTGTTTTGGTTATGGATACCCACCATAATCATTCAACTAAAAACTATATTTAGCTTGAATAAGTTATTCACATTATGAATAATAAATTGGGTCAGTTATTAGATTATAAACTTGGTATTTCGAAAAGTTCGCAGTATTTCAATTAAGAATGTCTGAGAAAATTGGATTGTTAAGATATATATCTACTTTAAAAAAATTATAAATTTAAAGATATTGGAAAATACTGAAGTTCAAACAACTATATGTTTAAATTTATAATTTTTGGAGATATTTCCTAATAATATGCTGAATAATAATCTAGTAACTATTATTTGGAACGACGTTTAATATATATCAACTGATATTTATCCTTATTTAATTACTACGATGTTTGTAAAATAATTTGAATTTGGAACTTATTTTGTGATGTAAGATTTACAAAGTTAAATCTTTACATAATATATAACAAACTTTTATTTTACAATAGGTCTTTCATTTAGATTTGAAATAACTTGAATATTAAATTTTTGCAGTAAACTATTGTAAAATGATTTAAAATTAATATTCATAAGGATATGATTTTTTCATTCCATTACATTTTGTATTTACGTCTTATTGGTTATTATTTACCAGAACAATTTTTAGCTTATTGTTTTTATTCGTGAAATGATGAGTGGCCGAGTGGTCTAAATCGCTGTCCGTTACGGATCACTGCCATCTCACCTCTGTCTGCGTAGTTTCGAGTCTAGGATTCGGCGAATGTGGATATGTGAGAAAGCTTGCCAGTAGCTTCTCGTGGGTCGGTGGTTCTTTCCGGTGATTTCCCGGTTTCTTCCTCCACCATTAATACTGGCCGCCATGAATAGCCTATCGTGTGCTGAAAAATGGCGTTAAGCCCAATTTTTGAGGTTTACACCGCACTTGCAGTTTGCATGCAATATTTTAATATGGTCTCAAATTTGCAATTTTCTACAACCTTCCATTGCCGCCGTCACAACGCCAATGCCAATACCAGAAATTATAAAGAACGGATTTTATGAAGTTCCACTAGAGATTATACTCATCAAAGCAACTGAAATATACGAAATTAAATGCAAGATTCTGCTGTAGTATTTGTAACATCGTTTTGCACACAAAAGTGACTTGTGATAAAATTTGTAGTATTGCATCGGTGCAGCAAATTCGTTTTTTGAATATCTTCAGATACATGGTTGAAGTCGATTATATGCTTTTTCGTATCATTTTGTTTTCTAGATTAAACGCTGTCACACCAACAATTTTATCAAAAAGCTGACAAAACGTATCGCTTATTGGATCTGTACAAAATGTCTGTACTTGTCATGAACATGAGAGGAAGTATCATCATCTTCCTTTAATACTTTATCTGTTCTTAACCAACTGTATGAATTAAATCCATCGATTAATTTAGAAGCGTGTACATACAGATTTACCTCATTTGCTAAAGCCACATAATCTTTTCTGTTTCATCAATAAACCCAACTACCAAGCTGATTTTACTTAACGTAACATTATTGTAATCAAGATGTTGTCTAAGAATTGCATAACCTGTTGCAAAATTTGATAGCTTTAATTTCTTGATACTGTTTTTATTTGTTACGTTTGATTCAACAAAATAAATCATTCTTCACAATTATCTGCCATACGTTTGTGTATGTATTTTCTCGATTTCGCTGTAATAATCTCGCATTAGCAATTACATAGAGTATTGGAGTGATGGTAATGGAACATCTTCAGCTTCACTAATATCATTGTACGAATAAAATTTCTGTAAATGTTTAATTATTCAAGTTTATAAAAAAATACATTTGTTTCAGAATTACTGTATGAATCAACTTCAGAGTGAAGATATTCAATTGCTTTTAGTGATTCATGGCCGATAGTGGGATCAAAATTAATTTCATCGTCCAACATCGGTAAAATTGCTTTAGCGTATGCTTTTATCATCAGTTCTGTATCAGCTGCTTTCTCACCTATAATTTTAAGCAATGCATTTTTATCAGGATATTTCACACTAAATTTAAATTCCCAAAACTCCATCTCTGAACTTTGTATTTTTTGATACTCTTATTAGCTTCGATTCTGCAAGCTTGTCAAGTTCATCGTGAATACGTTTTATTTAGTCTCGTTCAGATACCTTTCTAACACACGAGCTTGCTTTTATCAGATTTGACATGTTGATCAAATTTGTATTACGTTTACTGAGCTCGAAAAACGCATTTTTGTTTAGCAACTTTTCAACTTTCTTTTTTTCATCACGGCAATCACCAGGATGACAGTACTTGCTAATTACATCAAAATCATTTATATCATCTTTTAGTCGCATTCCCATTACACGTACAAAGTAGTCATCGTTTTTGTCATCTTTATGTTAATATCGTTTAGTGAATTTTATTTTATTTTTTTATTTTGTTAATATTTTTAAAGAAACTGCCTCAGTATATTATCAGGACCAATCAGATGACTAAAATCAGCAAAAGAAATATACTTTTTGGGATTGAAAAGCGTTTAGACATAAATTCTGATATTTGCGACTTGGGAAGCCGTTTGTGTCGTATCAGAAACTGATGTTTGAAAGACAATCGTTAAATTAAATCATCGACGGTATACACCACTTGAAACGCTGTCAGACCAGAATAGGGACATTCAGCTGCAACAAGAAATATTCTGAAATATTTGTACTATTTTACCGTATTTGCTGTAGCAAGTGTAAAGTAAACTGGATTACTAATGTAAGTATTAGTTGTGCTGTTCAACGTTGTCCAAGTTGTATTGTCAGACGATCCTTCTAATCGATAATTGTAGATCAGACCAACACCAGAACTTAGTCAACCTCGTAAATGAAACTGCCAAATCGCATTCGTAGGAAGATAAATTTCGGTAGAAGTTAGAAGTTGTTTCGAGTTAGTTATTGTTGTTCATTTCTGGTCTGTTGACACATTATTTGACAAAACTAAACAAAATCTAATGCGTGAATTTATTATCGGTCATTATTACCAAAGTACAGTTGCGTAGCAACGTAATGTAACAATAAAATATTATTAGTTGCGTCCATCAACATTGGAATATGACCGGCGTTATTTTTTTGATCGTTTTATTTCGCCGCTAGCAGTTGCAACAGCGCAGTCAACGTAATTTTTATTTGTTAAGTCCTATTGATATGTTGGAACTAATACTGATGTTATCTTATTGTTGTCCAGATCCAACGCGCCATTTATCGTATCTCCTCACAACGTTAAAAAAAATGTTTTTGACAAATCTGACATTACACAATCAATCATCGTTGGCCAGCATGTTGTAAATCGACTCTCCGCCCATGTCTATGCTACCGGTCATTGATCCACCTGACAAGTGCAAATATGGCGCTAACGCACCTTTTAGCTGATATCAGGAAACATCATCACTAACAGTAGCTTTTGGAAAGTCTATTGGTAAACCTGTTATTTTATTCTACCGGTAAAAGTTAAGTTGCCGGTCATTGGATCTCCATTTTTATTAACTTTGTAAGCGTAGACTGAATTTAGCTGATTTAAAGTTTTTGCTTGACTTTGATGTATTCAGGAGGATAATCCAAATCTAATCCAATTATTTTTTTGCCGTTCATGTTTAAGGTACCAGTCATCGAGGCCAATCAAGAATAGTTAGTTATCGTCGGCTTATTTCAACTGCAAATAACTTACTGCTTGACTGATTTATATTTAGCGGTGGGTATGTGGTTTCTTGGTTTATTATATATTTGCTCGCCATATTAATTGGTCCGCCCATTGATCTGCCGGTCAACAATAATTTGTTATCGTCTATCGTCTTAAACTGAGCATAACTTATTGCCTGAGTTAACTCTGACGGCGAATGATCAGTTTCTAGGTTTATAGTCAAGTCAAGATGACGCTTAAAATAATGCCGGACAAAAGTAATTTGTTATCATCAATGTTCTTTAACTGAGCATAACTAAACCTTTGCTTCACGTTTACGTTTATCGGAGGTTTGTCTCGAGGACATTCTTAAAATGCCCGTCATTGTATCTCGTGATTTATTGACCAGTCCGGATAAAAAACCGAAGTTGATTTATTTAATGTTGTTCCAAATTTCTTCTAGTAACTGATTTTATTTTAACCGCCACATAAATTTTGTCTGAACTATCCAATATAAAATGCCAATAATAAAGTTTGATACCGAACGACTATTCAAACATAAACATAAAAACGAACTTCCAGATTGCCATTACTTTATTGTTGGTCGAGACGGATCCGGTAAATCGAAACTGCTAATGTATCTAATACTCAACGACAACTTTAACTACAAAGTCTACATATACATGATCGAGCTACAACAAGAAAAATACGAATTGATAAACAAATCTAACGAAACATTTCGCGACGAACACATGGCACTGGTGAAGATATTTTTATAATCAAACAAACTGAAGATCTTATTACAGTAAACAAACTTTATTCAGACGGGAAAAATTGATAATATTCCTTTGAACAACAGCGAGATGAATAAGATCAGATCTTGCTTCTCATTGTAAAAAGGATTGAAAATGTAACGCCCTTTACTTTGGTCAAGATTTTCATAATGTTGATCGATTTATCAAAAGAAACACGGGATATATTTTATCTTATTTCCCGAACTTGATAACGTTGACGGACGTAACATCGCAAACGAACAATATGGATATGTATCCAAATACACGCTTATTGAATTGTATCACCAGTCTACAACATACAAATATAAATGTTTTGTATTCGATAAACTTTCGATAGATCCAAAGAAAATGTTTAGTTGTTGTATCGATGGGTACGTGTAAATTGTACGAAATTTATCGGACGCATTACAATAAAAAGGATAAATAAAAAAATGATCTACTAAATAAATTTGCAGCAACAAATGCTGCGTTTAAACAGGAAGTCTAGCAAGAACGTCTAAGACATTTCCAAGCGGTAGAAGAAACCGCCAAACTTTTTAGACCAGTTACAGAAGATGTACTGGGCAAAAAGGGCAAGACACCTGATATATCTGCACTAACACCAGACGAACTTTAAAAAAGATGAACCGAAAATGGGTCATTAGGTTTGATTAAGGAACAACCAGAAACTGGCTCAAAACAAATTGTTGAGCGAATTCGTAATCCAACAGCACAACAAATACAAGAATTTCAGCAACAGAAAATAATTGCCAAACAGGCTCGTCAACAAAATCTTCTTGAAGATGTTACCAAGGAAAAACTAATCAAAACTTATTATGACAAATATCTTTTTAATCTTAGATATAAAGATGAATAGGGCTTTTTAGATAGAAAATACGAAGTAAGCTTAAACAAAATGCAAGGAATCGAAGAATTCTCAAACGCTGATAAAGATAAAATTCACAATCATCATAGGAGGATTATAAAAAAACAGCCATAAAGAATTATAAAATAGGCGAAAGAAATAGAAGCTCATTTTTTAAAAAAAATAATTTGCCGGAGAAGCGAATGCTGATGTTTTCCTTAAAATCATTAATAAAGAAGATACATAAGAACATAATTTGAAAAAATGAGTTTTCAACTATGGCGAAATTAATTGAAATGGATGTTATCGTTAAATTTAGAGAACAAGTGACTGAAATGATTGGATCTAAAGAAGAGAGCCGCCTAGAAGAACTTGAAAAAGTAATCAAAGATCTAGAAATTGAAGTAATTGAAATAAGAAAAAAGTGTCGCCGTTAAAAAAAAAACAAATCCCTGAACATCTTGGAAAAAAATTTTTGCACCTGAATCTCAAAGAATTTTAGATGATATAAATAAATGCAGAAGAGAATTAAAAAATCTTACTCAGACAGGTGAGAGTCTATGGAAAGCCATATTTAACCAAAGGCATGTTGATGAAGAGAACCACATTTAGCCAAAGACAGGCTGATTCAGAGAACTATGTTTAACCCAAAGGCATGCTTATGAATAGAATCAAATTTATTCAAATGGCTGTTACTGAAGAAAGCCATATAAAAAAGTCATGCTTGACAGAAGAACCATATTTAACCTGACATGTTTTTAAAGAGAACCATACTTAATCTAAGACATGCTTATGAAAACAAAACTATACTTAACAAAAGCCTTTCTCAAGAATAATAAGGTATATTTATATATTTAATGTGTATATAGTTGGTGCATATAGTCGGTACATCGTTTGTGTATTTAGCAGTTGTGAGTACAGTCGTAACATCCCTCTCTAGAATTACATGAGCTGACACAATGCTTTTCATTTTGACGTTTAAATGAGAGATAAGTTGATAGCTAATAACATTCTAATTATCTTGCTGTAAAGATGGCAAAGACATGGTCCTAATGCTACATCCACCAACATCACAACTTCTTTCTATGTTGTAACCAGGAAACAATAAACAAGACTTCACACTCCACAACGGTAGAACAATGATGGTTCGCTTTGTAGGTTTCCTTTTGTGGCGTTACTAGTACTAGAGTCATAGAAACCGCCAAATTGTGCATGGCATAGGGTAAATATTTTCACATACACATTAAAATTTAAATATCTCGCAAACAGTTAATGACACATAGTTGAGATATGAAGATACCGCATAGATAATCATACTATATAATGTAGAGATAAGTGATATTGCAGTCTCGGGTCTACCTTTAATTTATGACTTGCGAATTATTCGGCAGGTTGACTTCACATGCAACTAAAATTACACTGGGTTTAGAGTAACAACAGGTGTATATACTGAATCTACTACTGGTTCTGGTTCAAAAACTACCTATGTGGTACAACATAGGTTTTCGGGGCACTTGACATAATACCTACTGCAGATGGTTTGAATGCATCATAGAGCGTTATATTGCATTTGTTTTCAAAGGTTATGCACTTACCATAACTATTATAAAATATGTCTAAATTGTAATATTGCAGTTTAGTTTTGACTATGTACGCAGGTTATAATGGACAAAAAACAATGACTCATTTGAGTTTATTGGAAATTACGTTAATCAGTTAAAGAACTATACCTGTTTTGCAAAAGAATTTCTTCCTAGAGAAATTAAACGTAAATTGGTTCATACCTTTTGCATAAAGATGCAGTGATGATAATTTATTTCCCATCTTGAAAGTTAAATAATGACGTAGATTTGGGGATATTCGTGATGATGGTTTCGTATACATTACTTTCTTTCGCACACAATTTGTTTAAAAATCTTGACAACACTGATGGGCAAAACATGTAGCCCAAGTGATATGACATTATTATAAATCATTTACAGATGGTGTTACATGATATGAAACAAAATGTAATTTGTCAGGTACTGTGGGCAGAATAATTGCTATAATTAGTATCAATGCAATCATAAGCAATGCTAACATAGTGGATGAAATGGCTTTGCATTTATGTCAACAATTTTGCCATTAAAAATATGAAGTGATAAGATAAAACCCACAACTATTATGTAATTAAACTTGAAAGAATCCTCTCATGTTTCATTTAGCCTTTCGAAGCCAATGTTAGAGTCAAATCTAAAAGCTTTAAACACACCATTTATAATTACTCTTAATTGATCATATAGTATCATCGTACGTGTGATTTACATTTTTGAATATTTTAATAATTTAATATTCAAACACACAATAATAATTAGCTGAGTTAGAAATTACTCTTACATTTGGAATGTTTTAATAATTTTATGTTCAACCAGCCAGTTATAGTTAGTTGACAGGGATCCCGGGTGGCTCACTATACCGATCATTGCCATCACACCTACGTCTGCGTGGAATCGAGTATTGGTAATGTCCGAAAGCTTTCCATAAATTTCCTGAGAATATGAGGGGGGGGGGTAACTGTGATTTTCCATGGTTCTTCCTCTACCAGATACACTGACCTCCATTCATATCCTATCTTTCGCTGAGAAATTGCCTTAAACACAAGGCAACAGAGAATCAAACAATTACATATCCAGATCCTATTATCACACATTTGTTTTTTAGAACTTAAAAGTACATTTGGGATGTTTCATAACTTAATGCTTAACACACAAATATAATTAGTTGAACACGTCCGAACTGTGTTTATATAAACTCATGATTTGAAGGTATGATATTCTAATGGTGTTTATAAATGTTTTAGGTCACAAAATCTGAGTAGTTTATTATCAGATGTAGACGACAAAATTAGCAAACCATTTGAATGATTTTTTTTTGTTTTGGAGAGAAAAGTGAATTAAAATTTGAGAATAGTGATTATTCATATTTTTCCAGGCGACATGTTGAGCCATACAATAGGCATGATTATCTTTACAACCATGTCTACCCGAAATGCATTCCTTGAAAGAGAAACATATTTAATCAAGAGAAGGCATGTTTAACTGAAGGCATGTTCATCAAGAAAACCACCTTTAAACAAAGTCATTCTTATAGGGAGAGCCATGTTTAACCAAGGGCATGATTTTAACGAAGACCATATTTAGCCAAAGTTATGCATATAAATCATACCCTGTTTAATCAACAGTACTCTTACATAAAGAACCATGTTCAGTCAAAATCATGCTTAAGAAGGAAACCATATTTAAGCAAATGGATGTTTATAGAGAGAAACATTTTTAATAAAAAGCATGCTTATCAGTGGAACCATATTCAATCAAAGACATGCCTCTCGGTAGAAATATTTTTAACTAAAGGCATTCTACTCAAGAGAACGATATTGAACTAAATGCATGATTATGAAGAGAACCACATTCTTAGGGAAATAACCGTATTTATCCAAAAGGCATGACGATCAAGAGAACCATTTGTAACCAGTGTTTGCAAGCGAGAAGACACAATTGCTTAAAGAAAGACATGATTCTCAGTAGAAACATATTTTAAACAAATGCATCTTGATCGAAAGAACCATATTTAACAAAAGGCATTCTGACCAAGAGAACCATATAAACTAAAGGCATGCTTAGGGAATGAACCGTATTTATCCAAAAGGCATTCTGACCAAGAGAACCATATAAACTAAATGTATGCTTAGGGAATGAACTGTATTTATCCAAAAGGCATTCTGACCAAGAGAACCATATAAACTAAAGGTATGCTTAGGGAATGAACTGTATTTATCCAAAAGGCATTCTGATCAATATAACCATATTTAACAAAAGGTATGCGTACTTAGAGACATATAATCAACTGAAGTTATGCTTCTGAAAACAAACATGCATAACCAAAGGCATGCTTCTCATGAAAACCATATTTATCCGATGCGTAGTTTATCCAGGGAAGTACGTTATATTAAGAGAATCTGATCGTTCATTTGTGGGGTTTTTTAATAGTGGCTGTATACGAACCTTTCTCGTCCAACGTACTGTACATTTCTATATTTTTGGGAAAATTGTATGTATTGTGAAAATAGAAGGTACATATTAGCTTGTCTTTATCAGTTTTAAATAATCTTAGCAGTCTCTCTCTCTCTCTCTCTCTCTCTCTCTCTCTCTCTCTCTCTCTCTCTCTCTCTCTCACGAATCTCTCTTCTCTCTCTCTCATCTCCCTCTCTCTCACTCTCTTCTCTTGCTGTTATCTTATATGAGAAAGAAAATTGATAGCTGAAGATTTATGACTAATTGATGCTGTTTAAAAGTAACCGCAAAGATATGTAGCGAATGACCTTGGGTAAATATTTTGACATGTACATTTAAACTTAAATCTCTCAAATCATTTATCGCATCCAGTGGAAATGTTCAGATATTTCGTATGTTACCATACTGAATAAATTCAAGGTAAGTGATATTGGGCGTCAGGTATACCTTTAACCTGTGACTTACACTACATCTGTAGCTTTATTGCACCTACAGCTTGAGTCATAATACTTTAGCTCCGAGTGGTCTAAAGCGCTCTCCGTTACGGATCACTGCCATCTCACCTCTGTCTGCGTAGCTTCGAGTCTCAGATTTGGCGACTGTGGATATGTGAGAAAGCTGTCAGTATGCAAGCTTCTCGATTGGTAAATAGTTCTTTCTGCAGGAAACATTCCCGGTTTTTCATCCACCATTAAAATTTGCCACCATGTACAGCATTTCTTGTGCCGAAAAAAAATGATATGTTTTAAGTCCCACAATGCACAACAACATTTCATTCAGCTTGAGTAATAATACTAGGATTAAAATTACAACCATTACAATATTTATATTTTCTACTTCATCAAATATCTCTGTAGTGTTTCAGATTATCGGGGTACATGACACAGTATTATTTACAAATATGATACAAAGTAGTCTTGATCAATTAAAAACGTATTTTTGCAAATTCCAGCTAGAGAAATTGTCACTTTTCCTATTTTAAAAGTCAAATACTAAGTCAGATTTGTGTATATTTTTGGTAACATTTGATTTTAGTTTCAAGACCTTTAATAGCACATGAATTGTAGAAAGAAACACGTACAACTTTACAGAAATCATTTATTTTTCTATTAAGCAATTTAAAGTGACTTTACATTTTCATTTAATTTATGTGAGGTTGGTGTGGTAACACCACTTGTCAGTATATAATAGGCTATGTATGTTAGCCAGAATATTTGGTTGAAGTTGAACAAGGAAATAACCACCAACCTTACGGGGCGCATCGAGTGGTCTAAAGCGCTCTCCGTTACGGATCACTGCCATCTCACCTCTGTCTGCGTGGGTTCGAGTCTAAGATTCGGCGAATGTGGATATATGAGAATGATTGCCAGTAGCTTCTCGTGGGTCGGTGGTTCTTTCCGCGGATTTCCCGGATTATTCCTCCATCATTAATACTGGCCGCCATGTATAGCCTATCGTGTGCTGAAAATGGCGTTATGCCCCACAATAGCAACAACAAACCTTATGGAAGCTTTCTGGAGATATAGGTGAGCAAATTTATTTATCTGTAAGTTATAGCCTGAGACCACACGGCTTGTCCTCCCCACCTCCATCACAACCGCTCCAGTGGCATAGTGCTTAGAGCGTCCGCCTGTGAAGCGGGAGGTTGCGAGTTCGAACTCCAGTCGAGTCATGCCTAAGACTTTAAAAAATGTACCAACAGATGTTTGCTTGGCGTTTAATTAGCATTTGGATCAATGTTGAAATTGGTCAACTGCAACTTAATTAAAATGTCATGGTAATGTGATTCTAAAAATAAGAAACATCATTAAGTGAAACCATGTCTGCGGCATGATGCCCCAGTGCTAGACATCACAATAAACTGTCACACTGCCAACATCGTAACGATTTGACTGAAAAAGCTACCTTAAAAATCTAAATCGCACACATGCACTTCCATCATAAAAATTTCCTTAGTAAAAGAAAAAACTTTCCAGAATACAAAATCTGATATTCTCCATTGTATTAAACATGTTTTGTATGAAAAAATGCAAATACCAAACATTATGCAAAACACAAATGTACAAAACAAACAAAAAACAAAAACAAACAAAAAACCCCAAACAAAAACCGAATACCACACAACATAACTTTAGTTTTGGAAATTTTTTCATGAAAAAAGGAACTATTTCATCTCCTTCTTTAGCACAAGATATCACTAATCATTTCATTAATTTAAATTGAAGTGAAAGTCTTCGATAGTTAATTCAGGAAATAATCCGAAGAATTAATGGGTTTTTGACTTAGCTTTTTATCAAGAGAGAATCTAAATTCAAATAATTCATTTCATTGGTGTCTCGTTTATCCACAAATACGATGTCCGACATAGGCTGGTAAAGGTAATAGATATGAATACATGGGTAATTCTAGTTTTTAGTTAATTATTAAAACTGCGTTGGTGCATATGATCTGATTCTTATTATTCAATTTGCCATTTTTAATTCAATATAGGAAATCTCATAAAACTTGCAATATAGGCTTATATTATTGAATATTAATCTACTTCAATTGACGACGAGTGAACATGTATTAATATGATATATGTATGTATGTATGTATGTATGTATTGTATTTATGTAAAGCTGCCTGATCACAAGTGCTACATCCAGTCTCAAAAGATGTTTGTCTAAAAATGACGCGTGCTTCTTGCGTGCTTTCCAAGGGCAGCTTTAACTTTATATCAAGTTTTAGTGGGGGGGGGGGGGGTAGAGAGTGTGAGTGTGTGGACGGTATTTTTCCAAGTAACGACCTTTTGGATCATGTCCATAACCTTCCAGTGGTCATTCACATTGTAACCTAATTAATTTAATTATTCCCTAGGGTGATTATCAATTACTTTGTTCCCAACTTCACAACGAAATTTAATAAGGTTTTATTGATTGAATGGTGCGATAAAACATTATTTGCTTCTATCCGATTGAAACTGGCTTGAACTGGCTTATTAATTAGGCTTTTTCCATTACCAAGTGAAAGCTGAACAATAATAAATGCTTAATCTAAATTCATTTCAATGTCCTTATTATATTCAGGATATGAATTATTGATTGGAGCACGCTTCTCCTACACTCCAATCAATATCAAAGCACTATCTTAAATTTGGATGTTTTTATCTTCCAATAACTAGAGATTTCAATATGTTGTACACAAATTAATATTTTCGTTTCTTTCTTTTAGAATTGATATCTTGATAAATACCTCTTGGTTAAATTAGCCGAGACCTCGAGGCTAGTAAAAAAAATTGATAAGTATGCGAGGAAGAAGAAAGAAAAAAAATATTAAAAATCAAAAATTACAATGCTTAGGTAGATGAAAAAATTACAATGCATTGGTAAGTTGATAAATTGCAAAAAGGCAATGAGAACAATGTTCATTGCAGTACATATTGTGAAATTCAAAAAAGAATACAGTAAAATGTATAATAATCAATAAACTGTAAGGTACGTTGACAATGCACCAAAATAGATATGATAAAAGATACATAGAAAAATGTACCATAAAATGTGTAATAAGGAGCCAATAAAATGAAAAAAAAAGTGATGACAATTACACAAGGAAGTAAAAATATGAAAAAAAGACCAAAATACAATGCACTGACAAAAGTTAAGAAATATGAAAAAAATTACCGTGTAGTACCTCGATGAGGAATGAAGAAAAACAATATATTAAGAAAACATTAAAATATGCAATGTGACAGGATAATACGTAATGTGACAACTGTATGGTAAAGAAAGAGTTTATTCAAAGGAATCCTACGAAAACACATTTAACACATTCAATAAAGTTCAAGTACAATAGTGAGAATCTGCAATGAAAAAAATATATTTTTTTTTTATATTATTATTATTTATTTATGTTGTTTTTTTATATATATGTTGGGGTTTTTTTACGTTAGTTTACTCTTTTTGTTATTATTTTATTATTATTTCTATTTTATTGTAAATAACTTCAGCAGAACATAATTAAAATTGCTGTGTAAGCGCTAGGTTATTATTTCCATCATATGTCATTGACCTAGGATCATGCGATCAATAGAACGGCGTGTTCATAATATTGAGTGATACTGCTTATTAATAGGATGTGAATTATGACTTCCCAATATATTATTTCATATATGAGACAACTAATATTTTAATTTAGGAGATATCTAAAATGTGTGTCATAATGCGGTATGATCTCTTGTAAACCAAGTAACTGTATAATGTTTATTCGTGATGCTTTCATTAAACTAGAATTAATTGATACGTCTTGAATGCCATCGGACAACTGGGGTATGTAGCGCAATATAGATACGATTCAATTTATGATTAGATACGATTCAATTTGATTGATTCTATTAAAACATGCTGTGAAATCAGTATAGCAAGTGAACTCGCCTGCTGAAAATTTCGCTGTATGACTAATTTGCTGAGTCTCAACCGTTTGAGCTGCATTCCTTTCTTCTATTGTCTAATATTCTGCACGATTATTTCGACAATAGCAAGCATCGCTTGCTCTAATAGTATAAGCGTTTTTGAGTGTGGACCAATAGCCGTTAACATGTTCTAATTCTATTATCAATTTGTCAGGTATAGGAGAAGAAATCATCTCCCTATCGAGCAATAATACCGAAAATTTAAATTTCATTATTCTGTTGCTTTAGCATATTTGTATAACTTGCTAAATGTTGTGATGTTTTCATTGTCAGCATTCCAAAATAGATATTTACCTATTTTATCAATGAAGGCAAAACTTCTCTCATGATATATATGAAGAATGCAAAACACCTTTCTGAATTAACTAATTCATTAATTAAGATTTGTTATATTAAACTGCATATTCATTGTAATTCGTATTGACTTGAAGTGTGAAAGAATATCATCATATGTAGCTACTGTTGACATCTCTGTGTCAATGTTCGATACATTCGACTGAATAATTCCTTAAAAGCTTGATTTGAATGTGTGAATCCACTTATCGGCTGAATCATAAAATAGTGGGGAGTGGC
Organism: Potamilus streckersoni; assembly: GCA_016746295.1. Lineage (NCBI taxonomy): Eukaryota > Metazoa > Mollusca > Bivalvia > Unionida > Unionidae > Potamilus > Potamilus streckersoni. Next base: position 256,351 of record JAEAOA010002357.1, read on the forward strand.
TAGATATAGCCTTTAGCGTAAATTGATTTTGTTCTGTTACTGCGGACTGAATTCAGAGTTAAAAAAAAAAAAAGAATACAATCCTACGAACCAAATCCATATCCATCCATACCTTAAAGAAAAAGAAAGAGGTTGAGAGGTTTGATCACCAGAAAGAAGAAAACGAGATAGAAGGTATGAAGAAAGAATGGAATGGAGGATAGGACTATAATCATTTCTCCCATTTACAAACAAATTTTCTTCTGAATTTCGTATTTAATTCAATTACGAAATTCGACCTAGTGTGTACGACGTGTATTCGATTGTGTGCGATTTGTAGGTGTACATAATCTATGCTAATACTAGTCCTGTAAGACGAGTATAAAAAAGTTATTATCAGCTTGTAGTTATTGGTGTCTTTATTGTTTTTTTTAATGTTATTTTACTCTTTTTTTTATTTTTTTTTTATTTTTTTTTTTTTTTTTTTTTTTTTTTTTTGCATAACATCAGCATAACATATTTATCAGTGACTACGGTTATTATTTTGCTTCAGCGAAGTGTTGTGAAAAAACTCTCATTATTATGGATAGTACTTGTAAACCAATATTGAATTTATCTTCTTAGTGCATACATAATATCATTAAATACAAGCGACATTGAGGTAAGAATGTTTGCTTAGAGAACCTTGCAAGAATTTGGTATTAATCAAGAGTAATGAAGATGAAAATGTTAGTGTTATGTTAATTCTACTCTAATAACCATAACGTATGTTCATTTGCAATCAAACCTTGACCTGTGTGTGTATGAAATGCATTTAATCGAACCTATGAGCGTAAGTGAAAATATCATGAAAATCGTAAAACTGAATCGACATGATTTAGTGCATTATTAAAATTGTAAAACTGAGCGTGTATTACTGACATTACCTATGACGTAAGAAAAGGAATGTATTACCGTTATCCTTTCAAACAAACTTTACTCAGAAGTTGATCATATGCAGGCAATAGCTGCTCAAAATGCATTATGCATTCAAAAATTCAATATGCAGCATTCTCTCTGCGTCAAAAATTCAATATGCAGGCCGTTAGCTGCTACAAAACTCTGTGTTGAAACAATCGTTCAGACACTTTAACTATAGAAAAAAAACGTACATAATAACACTACAACATCATTTGATGCTGCAAAACCATAGAAGGAAACTCTCTTCTGACTGGTTTGAAGACATTAGAACCGTACATTTGGCGTTTTGCCAAGACAATACCATATATTATACATTATGGTATACATTCATATGATTTCATATATGAAACACGTAAGAGAAATTCTCAATAACATTATCGAACACCATTGAGCTAACAAAACAAACAACTTCATCATCAATTTTTGAACGGCATAGCGAAAAGTACAATGCTCCTTAAGATAGGCAAATACGGTACGATCGATATGTGTGATAGTAGCGAAACATGTATAATGTAATTTGAAGTGTCAAGACGAGTAGGTTTGATGTTTGATATAAATGCTTAGGGCACGGAATTAAACTTAAAGGTTCATTCACACTCTCTGTAGTAGAAATCTTAGCAACTCTGATGTATGTTAATGACAGTAAGTATAACAATGTTATTTACTCAATAAAAAATGAAATATAGCATAAGTTAGATTAGTGTTGTTAATCGTTTGAAATTTACGCACTAACTTTCAATTTGTCATTTTTAAAAAAAAAAAAAATAAGAGAGATAGAAAAATCATACCTTTGTGTGATATACCACAATGAAGAAATATTCTTGATATGAACTAATAGCAAACAATACATCTATTGTCTCTAATACCGAAAGAGTTCAAAATGTTAAAGTCACTTTCACTGGGAAGGAGACTGTTAATGCTGTTGTCGCTGATCTGTGAGAGCGTAGATGTCGCTGCAATTCATTTTGGGTTGTAGTTAGGTCAAATTTGGAGCTGGACTTAGCACTGTATGCATTCGAAATGTCGTAGTCTCAGGTGTTACTGGAAAAAGAATTCTCATAGGCGATGTATGCATTTTATGTTGCGATCCTCTCATAGTTGTAATCATATTCGTTCCGCTGTGATATTTCTGGTTGCTGTAGTTTCTAAAATGAGTGAGAAGTTGTTCGAATTTGGGTTTTCTCTTTGGAATATGGCGGCGCTGTCGCTTCTGGAGTTGATGTAGCATAGCCGGGCGAAGTGAAGTCTAATGGTGTTAAGAGAGGTGCGGTTGCGGATGTTGTCAGTCTCGCAGAGCCAGGCGAAGGAAAGTCTGATGGTGTTAAGAGTTTCGGCAAATATCTATTTCTTAGATAATAATTCATGACACTTATTCTTGTTATTCGTCCACCACCACTATTATGATAAAAAATTGGATTCTCCGCCACTATATTATGATATGAATTTTTGGATGTTGTTTTTAGACATTTTCTATCATAACCTTCTTCTCTCGTGTCAATTAATTACGAGAAGGCAGAAAAGTTCAGCATTCATAAGAATAAGGTGTCACTTATGATGGTGTAATACGGTTACATTTTTGTGGGGAGCTTGATCGAAGTAAGAATCGCTGTAAGAAATAGACATGATACTCTTTTGAGCATGGAATCGCACTGAGAATAAAGCAGCTCAAAGCCTTTTTTATATTCTGGAAGCTGCCTGATCACAAGTGCTACATCCAGTCTCAAAAGATATTTGTCTAAAAATGACGCGTGCTTCTTGCGTGCTTTCCAAGGACAGCTTTAACTTTATATCAAGTTTTAGTGGGGGGGGGAGAGTGAGTGTGAGTGTGGACGGTATTTTTCCAAGTAACGACCTTTTGGATCATGTCCATAACCTTCCAGTGGTCATTCACATTGTAAACCTAATTAATTTAATTATTCCCTATGGTGATTATCAATTACTTTGTTCCCAACATCACAACGAAATTAATAAGGTTTTATTGATTGAATGGTGCGATAAAAAAACATTATTTGGCTTCTATCCGATTGAAACTATTGAACTGGCTTATTAATTAGGCTTTTTCCATTACCAAGTGAAAGCTGAACAATAATAAATGCTTAATCTAAATTCATTTCAATGTCCTTATTATATTCAGGATATGAATTATTGATTGGAGCACGCTTCTCCTACACTCCAATCAATATCAAAGCACTATCTTAAATTTGGATGTTTTTATCTTCCAATAACTAGAGATTTCAAAAATTACAATGCATTGGTAAGTTGATAAATTGCAAAAAGGCAATGAGAACAATGTTCATTGCAGTACATATTGTGAAATTCAAAAAAGAATACAATAAAATGTATAATTATCAATAAACTGTAAGATACGTTGACAATGCACCAAAAATAGATATGATAAAAGATACATAGAAAAATGTACCATAAAATGTGTAATAAGGAGCCAATATAAATTGAAAAAGTGACGACAATTACACAAGGAAGTAAAAATATTAAAAAGACCAAAATACAATGCACTGACAAAAGTTAAGAAATAAGAAAAAAACCAATTTACCGTTTAGTACCTCGATGAGGAATGAAGAAAAACAATATATTAAGAAAACATTAAAATATGCAATGTGACAGGATAATACGTAATGTGACATCTGTATGGTAAAGAAAGAGTTTATTCAAGGCTATCTTACGAAAACACAATTGACGCATTCAATGAAATTCAAGTACAAAACAAAACAAAAAATAATAAAAATAATTTATTATATATTTAAATTAATAAGTTTTACAATTTTTAAATTTCTATAATGAAAAATTTATGTTTATTTATATTATTATTTTATATTATATGTTGGTTTTTTTTTATATTGTTATTTTTTTAGTTTATCTTTTTTTATTTTTTATTATTATTTCTATTTTTTTGTAAATAACAGTCAAAGAAATAATTAAAAAAAAGCTAATTGTATAATTAAAAGTCATAATATAATGTGTAAGCGCTAGGTTATTTCCGTCATATGTCATTGACCTAGTATCATGCGCGCAATAGAACGGCATGTTCATAATATTGAAGTGATACTCCTTATTAATAGGATGTGAATTATGACTTCCCAATATATTATTTCATATATGAGATAACTAATATTTTAATTTAGGATGATATCTAAAATGTGTGGCATAATGCGGTATGATCTCTTGTAAACCAAGTAACTGTATAATGTTTATTCGTGATGCTTTCATTAAACTAGAATAATTTGATACGTCTTGAGTGTCATCTGGACAACTAGGGTATGTAGCGCAATATATATACGATCGTTCAATTTGATTGATAAATTTCATTAAAACATTGCGTTCTGAAATCATATGTATAGCAAATGAACTAAATTCGCATTAAAACATGCTGAAAAATTTGAACTCGTATGCTGAAAATTTCGCTGTATTTGCTGAGTCTCAACCGTTTGAGCTGCAATCCTTTCTTCTATTGTCTAATATTCTGCACGATTATTTTCGAAATAGCAAGCATCGCTTGCTCTAATAGTATAAGCGTTTTTGAGTTTGGACCAATAGCCGTTTAACATGTTCTAATTCTATTATCAATTTGTCAGGTATAGGAGAAGAAATCATCTCCCTATCGAGCAATAATACCGAAAATTTTAAATTTCATTATTCTGTTGCTTTAGCATATTTTTATAACTTGCTAAATGTTTGTGTGATGTTTTCATTGTCAGCATTCCAAATAGATATTTACCTATTTTATCAATGAAGGCAAAACTTCTCTCATGATACATTTGAAGAATGCAAAACACCTTTCTGAATTAACTAATTCATTAATGAGATTGTTATATTAAACTGCATATTCATTGTAATTCGTATTGACTTTAAGTGTGAAAGAATATCATTTATGTAGCTGCTGTTGACATCTCTGTGTCAATATTCGATACATCCGACTGAATAATTCTTTAAAAGCTTGATTTGAAAAGTGCGAAATCCACTTATCGGCTGAATCATAAAATAGTGGGAGTGGCTAGATATAGCCTTTAGCGTAAATTGATTTTTGTTCTGTTACTGCGGATACTGAATTCAGAAAAAAAAAACAAAACAACCCAACCAACCAAATCCATATTCCATCCATACCTTAAAGAAAAAGAAAGAGGTTGAGAGGTTTGGATTTTCCCGAAAAAGAAAAAAACGATAGATAGAAAATGAAGAATGAAGAAAGAATGGAATGGAGGATAGGACTATAATCATTTCTCCCATTTACAAACAAATTTTCTTCTGAATTTCGTATTTTAATTCAATTACGAAATATTCGACCTAGTCGTGTACGACGTGTATTCGATTGTGTGCGATTTTAGTAGGTGTACATATCTATGCTAATACTAGTCCTGTAAGACGAGTATAAAAAGTTAATATCAGCTTGTAGTTCTTGGTTTCTTTATTTTTTTTTAATTTTATTTTACTTTTTTTTTGGTTTTTTTTTTTTTTTTTTTTTTTTATTTTGCATAACATCAGCATAACATATTTATCTGTGACTACGGTTATTATTTTGCTTCAGCGAAGTGTTGTGAAAAAACTCTCATTATTATGGATAGTACTTGTAAACCAATATTGAATTTATCTTCTTATTGCATCAATAATATTATTAAATACAAGCGACATTGAGGTAAGAATGTTTGCTTAGAGAACCTTGCAAAAATTTGGTATTAATCAAGAGTAATGAAGGTGAAAATGTTAGTGTTATGTTAATCCTACTCTAATAACCATAACGTCTGTTCATTTGCAATCAAACCTATTTAATCGAACATATGAGCAGTAAGTGAAAATATCATTAAAATCGTAAAACTGAATCGACATGATTTAGTGCATCATTAAAATTGTAAAACTGAGCGTGTATTACTGACATTACCTATGACGTATGTATAAAAGGGAATGTTTCCGTTATCCTTTCAAACAAACTTTACTCAGAAGTTGATCATATGCAGGCAATAGCTGCTTCAAAATGCAATTATGCATTCAAAAATTCAATATGCATGTGAGTTTTAGCGTCAAAAATTCAATATGCAAAAATATGTTAAATCAAAAAACTCTGTGTTGGTCATTCGTTCAGACACTTTAACTTTTGAAAAATAAAATAATTGATTTTTGACGCATTAGGATTTTGATCTGCATATGAAATAGAAGGAAACTGCATTTGATGCATTTGAGCACATTGCCTGATATGATACTTTGAGTATTTTTTTTGTTTGAAAATATATTTTTGATAATTACATGATAAAATATTTTTTAAGTTTCATAACATTTACGGTTAATTATATAGTATACACGCTCAGTTTTTACAATTTTAATATGCACTAACTTATCGATCATGTCGAGTCAGTTTTTTTAATTTTAATGATATTTTCACTTACTGCTCATAGGTTTCGATTAAATGCAATTTCTGTTATCAATTAATCATACACACACAGGTCAAGGTTTGATTGCAAATGAACAATACGTTATGGTTATTAGAGTAGAATTAACATAACACTAACATTTTTCATCTTCATTACTTTTGATTTATACCAAATTCTTGCAAGGTTCTCTAAGCAAACATTCTTACCTCAATGTCGCTTGTATTTAATGATATTATGTATGCAATAAGAAGATAAATTTCAATATTGGTTTACAAGTACTATCCATAATAATGAGAGTTTTTTTACAACACTTCGCTGAAGCAAAATAATAACCGTAGTCACTGATAAATATGTTTGCTGATGTTATGCAAAAAAAAAAAAAAAAAAAAAAAAAAAAAAAAAAGTAAAAAAAAATTAAAAAAAAAAAAAAAAAAAAAGAAACTAATTAAACTTTTTTATACTCGTCTTACAGGACTATTTTATTAGCATAGATTATGTACACCTACAAATCGCACACAATCGAATTTTTCGTCGTACACGACTAGGTCGAATAATTTTCGTAATTGAATTAATACGAAATTCAGAAGAAAATTTGTTTTTAAATGGGAGAAAAATGATTATAGTCCTATCCTCCATTCCATTCTTTCTTTCATACCTTCTATCTCGTTTTCTTCTTTCTGGGTGATCCAAACCTCTCAACCTCTTTTCTTTTTTTAAGGTATGGATGGAATATGGATTTGGTTCGTAGTTGTATTGTATTCTTTTTTTTTTTAACTCTGAATACAGTATCCGCAGTAACAGAACAAAAACAATTTACGCTAAAGGTATATCTCTAGCCACTCCCACTTTTTATGATTCAGCCGATAAGTGGATTCATTCACTTTCAAATCAAGCTTTTAAGGAATTTATTCAGTCGAATTTATCGAACATTGACTCAGAGATGTCAAAGTAGCTACATAATGATATTTTCACACTTAAAGTCAATACGAATTTATGAATGAATATGCAGTTTAAATATAACAATCTCATTAATTAATTATTTTATTCAGAAAGTGTTTTGCATTCTGCATTCTCAAATGTATCATGAGAGAAGTTTTGCCTTCATTGATAAAATAGGTAAATATCTATTTGGAATGCTGACAATGAAAAAAAAACAACAATTTAGCAAGTTATACAAATATATAAAGCAACAGAATTATTAAATTTAAATTTTCGGTATTATTGCTCGATAGGGAGATGATTTCTTCTCCTATACCTGACAAATGATATAATAAATAACATGTTAACGGCGATTGGTCCAACTCAAAAAACGCTTATACTATTAGAGCAAGCGATGCTTGCTATTGTCGAAAATATTCGTGAAAATAATTAGACAAATAAAAAAAGGAAGCATTGCAGCTCAAACGGTTGAGACTCAGCAAATTAGTCATACAGCGAAATTTTCAGCAGGCGAGTTCACTTGCTATACTGATTTCACAGCATTTCAAGACGTATTTAGTTTAAATGAAAGCATAAAGACGAATAAAATATTATACAGTTACTTGGTTTACAAGAGATCATATACCGCATTATGACACACATTTTAGATATCTCCTAAATTAAAATTAGTTGTCTCATATATGATTTGAATATAATATATTGGGAAGTCATAATTCACATCAAATTATAAGAGTATCACTTCAATATTATGAAACGCCGTTCTATTGATTTGATCCTAGGTCAATGTCAATGACGACATATGATTGGAAATAACCTTAACGCTTTACTGAATTTTTAAAACTAGATTTGAATTTAATTATTTACAATAAAAAATATAAATAAAAAAAAAATAATTTAAAAAAAAAAAAAAATAAAAAAAAAATAAAAAAAAAAAAAAAAAAAAAAAAAAAAAAAAAAAATAATAATTTTAAAAAATAAATTATTTTGCAGAAAAAAAAATTGTAAAAAAAAATTGAATAAAAAAAAAAAAAAACAGTTTTTAAAAATTTTTAAAAAAAATAAAAAAACATTAAAAAAAAAAAAACGTATTATTAAAAAATTGTTTATTTTTTTTGTTTTTTTATATTTTAAAAAAATTTTTTTTTCCTATTTATTTTAAAACGTTTTGTTTTTTTCCTATTTTTTTAAAAAAAAAAGTGCATTGTAAAATTTTTTTTTTATTTTTAATTCCTTGTAAAAATCATTTTTTTCAATTTATATTTTGATTATTTAAAATTTTTTATATTTTTTTTATTTTGGTAAATTATATTAAAAAAAATAATTTAAAAAAAAATAAAAAAAAATTTAATGGTTTTTATAAATTTTAATTTATAATACTTTTTTGAATTTAACAATTTTAAAATGCAATTTTTACATTTTTTTAATGATAAAAAAAATTTGCAAAAATTTTAAAAATTTTATAAATGTTGTAAATTTTTTTTTTACTTTAAAAGCATTTTTATTTTTTTTTTTTTTTTTTTTTTTATTATATATTTTTTTTTTAAAATCGAGGTCTCGAAAAAAAAAAAGTATTTATTTATAATCAATTCTAAAAGAAAAAACGAAAAAAATTAATTTGTGTAAATTTGAAATCTTAGTTATTGGAAGATAAAAAAATCCAAATTTAAATAGTGCTTTGATATTGATTTTGTATTGTAGGAGAAGCGTGCTCCAATCAATAATTCAATATCCTGAATAATTCAATAATTAATATTGAAAAATTAAAATTGGAAAAAAATTTAGATTAAGCATTTTTTATTTTTGCTTTCACTTGGTAATTTAAAAAAGCCTAATTAATAAAAAAAAAAATTCAATGTTAAAAAGTCATAAAAAAAAAAAAAATTTTTTTCAAAAAATTAATTCAATAAATAAAAAAAAATTATTAAAATATTATTGTGAAAAAAAAAACAAAGTAATTGATAATCAAATTATAAATAAATTAATTAATTAATTAAAAATTACAATGTGATGACTGGAAGGTTATGGACATGATCCAAAAAAATCGTTACTTGGAAAAAAAACTCAACACAAAAAAAAAAAACTAAAACTTGAAAATAAAAAAAAAATGTCCTTGGAAAGCACGCAAGAAGCACGCGTTTTTTTAGAAAACATCTTTTGAAGACTGGATGTAACTTGTGATTAAACAGCTTCCAGATATAAAAAAAAAGGCTTGAGCTGTTTTTTCTCAGTGTTTTTTTTCAAAGCTTCAATGAAATGGATGTTTAAAATAAAAGCGATCCTTTCGCAAAGCAATTCCCCAATTTATTTACCGTAAAAATGAATTATAAACAAAATATTATGAATGGGGAAAATTCAGTTCTCGAAATAAAAAAAAGTTATTAAATTAAAAAAAAAAAAAATTTTTACATTTTTTTAAAGAAATAAATGGAAAAAAAAAAAAAATATTTAAAAAAAAATTAATAAAAAAAACAAATTTATTTTTAATTTATTTAATTGAATCAATTTAAAATCATGAAAATTTATTAAAAACCATTATTTCTTTTATGATGATTGGCATCCAAATCTAATCAACACTACCGCACCTCTTTAACATTTAGACTTCACTTCGCCCGGCTATGCTACAACTCCAGAAGCGACAGCGCCGCCATATTCCAAAAAAAAAAAAAAAAAATTCGAACAACTTTTCAAACATTTTTAAACTACAGCAACAGAGAAAATATCACAGCGGAACGAATATGATTATTTTTTTATGAGAGGATTGCAACATAAAATGCATACATAAAAATGATTAATTTTTTTTGCAGTAACAACTTGAACTACGACATTTTCGAATGCATACAGTGCTAAGTCCAATTTGAAAAATCCAAATTTTTTGAAAAAAACTAAAAAAAAATGAATTGCAGCGACATCTACGCTCTCACAGATCAGCGACAACAGCATTAACAGTCTCCTTCTAAGTGAAAGTGACTTTAACATTTTGAACTTTCGGTATTAGAGACAATAGATGTATTGTTTGTATTATTTTTATATTTTCAAGAATATTTTTTCATTTTGGTTTTATTTACATATCACAAAGATGTTTTTTATTTTATTCTTTTTGATTTTTTTTTTTTAAAAAAATTGAAAAATTGAAAATTAGTGCGTAAATTTCAAACGATTAACAAAACTAATAAAATATTTATTTTTTTTTTTGATTTTTTTTTGTTATACTTACTGTCATTAACATACAATCATTAAGTTGCTAAGATTTTTTTTACTACAGAGAGTGTGAATGAACCTTTAAGTTTTTTATTCCGTGCCCTAAAATTTATTTCAATATAATCAAACCTACTCGTCTTGACACTTCAAATTACATTAAACATTTTTTCGCTACTATCACACATATCGATCGTACCGTTTTTGCTATTTTAAGGATATTGTTACTTTCCGCTATGCCGTTTCAAAATTGATGCAGAAGTTGTTTGTTTTGTTGTTTTTGTTAATGGTGTTCGATAATGTTATTGAGAATTTTTTTCTCTTATGTTTTATGATATCATATGAATGTATTATAATGTATATATATGGTATATAATAATATTAAAAAAAAAAACGCCAAATGTAAAAAGAAATTATTCTTCAAACAGTCAGAAGAGAGTTTATTTTTATGGTTTTGCAGCATGAAAAATTATTTTTATTTTTATGTACGTTTTTTTATAGTTAAAAGTGTCTGAACGATTGTTCAACACAGAGTTTTGTAGCAGCTAATGGCCTGCATATTGAATTTTTGAAAGAGAGAATGCTCTGCATATTGAATTTTTGAATGCATAATGCATTTTGAGCAGCTATTGCCTGCATATGATCAAACTTCTGAGTAAAGTTTGTTTTGAAAATGATTTTGGTTTATACATTTCCTTT